>BQNB010205022.1:0-10647 GCA_026074375.1 Tanacetum coccineum | reverse complement strand
GACAAAAACATACACAAAAACACCACACACACGCACCACTGGGCACTTGTTTTGTTTAATTATGCTAAATCATCATTAATTTGACATCTCAATTATGTAAAGGTAATGGGTTTTTTTTGTAATTTTGGTTTTTTAATTTGTTTTGTTTATATCTTGTTGTGTAACTCTAGGTTTTTGTGTGTGTGTGTGTTTGGTTAGCGCCAGTCGGACCACCGCTACCACCAACATCCCGTCACCACCGCTTTGTTTGTTTATGTAACATTCCGTATTTTCAGGTCATTTTATGACATCATTCATTTTATCATTTTTCACTATTTATTTTTTTTCTTTTCTCGTACGCGTTCGCTTTTAATTTTAAGTGTTAAGTTAAATCGCGTGAACTAAAAATCAACAACCAACGTAAACGGACACCAAACGAATTGAAGTTTTCGTCAAACAAGCAATATATTATTTTACGAAAGTAATAATTAACTTTTTAAAATTTTTTATCGGATACGTAAAGTGTATACGTTTCGCGATAAATTGCGTTTAGGCACTCCCGGAACCACCAAAACTTTTCTACGCTTCAACAAATACCCACTTTTATACCCAATACATAAAAGTTACAAAAATATCTCACTTATATCACTCTTATGCCGAAATTATGCCAAGAGATTCAAAGAAATAAGAAAATTTCCAAATTTGGTCAAGTATACATCTCTTTCATTATACCTAGCCCATGCCTTCATTAAAGCCTACCCATACCTTGTCTATTTGACCAAGACCATGACCTAGACCATCCCTAGGACCTTACCATGTCTCCTTGACCAATCCTATATCATATATACATGTATCTACTAGTAAGAGAAACATACAAGCAAAATACTTAACTAGAAAAATCAAACTATACTCCCTTTTTCCTCTCTATATGCTACGGCATCAAGCAAGCACACAACCAAATCCATAGCATTTTTTCTACAACCCATACACTCCTATACACATCCATTCTAAGATATTCTAAGGTGATCCCAAGCATTGGCTAACCTTTTTCAAGTATTAATCAAGAAAAGCAAGATTAGGGTTTTCTTGAGAAAACTAGGGTTTCTTAAGTGCAAGATTGGGTTTTAAGGCTAAACACGGGTTTAGCATTATTTTTTCATCTTCATCATACATCATAAGGACTATTTTAAAAACCTTTTATGCTTTCATTTACGATTTTTATGTATAAAAATTGCTATATAGTGAAATCACCACTAAGGATTACTTTTGAAATGAAAAATATCATTATCTTTGTGTTATAATTTTGTGCCCTTTCTCACATGTTATGATATTGGTAATATCATGAAATAAAGAACATATAAGTCTTGTACAATCTCGGTTTAAGTATAAGAAGTTTATATCTAAACTTGTAATTAAAAGTTAAGTAAGAAAGTTTATGATTTCATGTAAAGTTAATAACTTGTGATCTTGATGATCTTGGACAAATATGAACTTATGGACATTATTATATGTATAACATATGATATATAATTATAAAAGACTTGTGGTAAATTGTGAGGTTGAAAAGTATATAAAACATATTATATAAATAAATTATATAAAAGATCATTTAGGGTCAGTAGGTTTTCGAATTCCAAACAGAGAATTTTATATTTTTATAAAATAATACATTTCACGACGATTCCGAAAAGGTAAGAAACTTGTCAAACGGATTAATAACGAAAAAGTTACGTTAAAAACGAGTTATACGTTAATTAAACGGAGTTTATAAAAACTTTTTATAAAATTTATTCAAACAGCAAGTTTGATATTTTTAACAAATAATACATATTTTTAGGATTCCAAAATGATAAGAATCGTAATTTTTCAATTAATAACGAACGAGTTATGAATTTCGCGAGTTTACGACAATTAATACTTTTATAAAACTATTTTTATAAAAGTTACTATTCATGACAGAAAGTTATATTTTTGTAAACCTCATAAAATTATAGAACTTTCAAAAACGAGAACGTCCTCGAAAGAATCGTTAAAAACGGAGCTATAACGAATAAAATACGACATTTACGGGTTTTACGACAACAAATACGATTTTTATAAAAGTCACGTCTGATGTGAACAGTAAAAGTTACTGTTCACCAGAGGGTCAAAATATTGAAAATGTCAAATTATGATAACTCGTCCTAATACGAAAAGATGGGCATAAGAAACGTGACAAGGATAATAAACACCTTTTCGGGAGGTCTTGGTTGATCAAAATAAACTAGATGGATCATTGTGTAGTTTTAGAAAACGTTTTAAACTTATTAACCAATAAATTGACCAAACAACCATTATTGGTGATTTAACAATCTAGAATATATATGTAATCACAGTACTATAATACTAGGGAGTTTCATAAAGAGGCTCTTCGGATATGGCGTTTCGACGAGTTCTCTATCACATACACAGATCTACACAGAGTCATCTAACAACTCCTCACTATTGTAAACACTATCTCTCTCTCTAGCTACTCTTTCCGACGGTTGCAGAAACATTAATCCGCGACCTACCACACTGTCAACACATGTCGAAGACCTCTTACCCAAACATCTAGAATTATGCCGAAATAGCCCGAACGTATAGCGTATAATATGAGAACAATCATATAAGAATTATATTGCAAAGAGTACTTCGGCTGGAATATAATACTACCTACATGATAAGTTTAGATTGCCTTTCGAGGATGTCCTAATCGTAAGAACACAAACCCTGCTCGCTTTTTTTACTATTCGCTGTTACATACTTGGTGATTCTTTCCATACCATCATCGAAGATGTGATGTTGCAATAGTCCATCCTCCCGCGTCCATGCCGCATTTTTAGATCTTGTTTCAAAGACTTTAAGTAAACCCGCAAGGGGAATACATGGCTTCAGTTTATTACAAACTTTGTATATTTTAACTTAACACGTAAATAATTAAACCTTTCAATACTTCTTGTGATTCATAGTCTCCAGCATGTTCGAATCTTTTTCATGTTCTTTATAAACCCACGAGAGGGAATACATATGCTCGTTTCTACAAAACTGTATCTATTTCCCTACAGTAAATTACCATTCTCAAAACTTTGCTGAGTCTCTCCCATAGTCCTCTCATCCTCCAGCATATTCAATCTTCTTCACAAGGCTTATTATAAATATCCCCGGCGATGGGGATAGAGACAACTGCTCGTTTACCAAACTTGAGTATACTTATATTACTACATGTAATAATATACACTTTCACAATACTTTGTAGAGTTTCAATAGCCCCTATTATTACTTTGTTTTTAAACTGTTTTGGGTAGAATAACATGCTCGATTATTACCAACTTGTAATATTTACTACAATATAACATATATTACCTTTCAAATACTTTGTGCGAGTGTTTCATAGACCCCTCATTTTACTTGTTTTAAACTGTTTTGGGGGAATACATGCTAGCTCGATTTACAAACTGTATATTTAACTACAATACAATTACCTTTCAATACTTTTGTGAGTTTTCCATAGCCCCTATTATTAACTTGTTTTAAACTGTTTTGGGGAGCATCACATGCTCGTGTTACAAACTTTATATATTTTACTACAATACAATTACCTTTCAATACATTGTGAGTTTTATAGCCGCCTATTTTATACTTGTTTTAAAACGGTTTTGGGGGATAAAACATGTTCTTTATCCAAACTCGTATATTTTTACTACAGTAACATATTACCTTGACCTATTTTAACCAAAGCTTGATTTGTCTAACTACCCGAATTTGAGATCATTGAATACCTATACTTGAAAACCTTGAAATTTTGAATAAAATCAACATGATTGCTTGTTTCTTCGACACAAGTGTTTTAAAAATGTATGCTATTATCCCTGATTAACCTTATCGCCCTAAGTACCTTCTCTGCCACTTAAAGTACCCCTATTTACATGAACCAGTCAGTTGCTAAGTTGTCGTGAGCGCGAGTGATGTGGATCAGATCTATCGGGATTGACAATCCCCACCTTTCCTTGGGTCACTAGTTTTGATCAGTGCCATTTAACATTTGGGGGAAAATATTTACTTTCCAAAAGGATGTTTGGCAAACATCCTACTTTTTGGGGCATTCCAATCTATTGATTGAAGTACTTGTTAAGGTTTCGGTGTCATGAGCTTTAGTGGCAGATAATATATACTTAACTTGATGAATGTGTTTCCCCTTGTCTACCATGACTTTGTTTTGGACTTCGGAATCGTACTATAAGTCCACCATTTAACTTGATCTTGTGGTCCAGCTTTTAAAAAAATACTTCTTGATTTACTTAATCACTAGTTGGATTTACGGAAGGATATTCGGAAAAATACACTGTATAAAAGTTGTAACGCTACTTTTCTTCTGAAACCCTTTCTGTAAATAATTTCAATACCGTTTTTTTTAAAGCTTAAAAATCTATGAATTCACCAAATTATTGTTGATCTTTTTATGCATGTAATTTTCCAGTTACTATTTTGCTATTGGAGCATTGGAGCATTCGATCCGCGGGCGGGATAATATTTTTGAGAGGGCTTAAAATCTTGAGTACATTTTTGACCAAACGTTTTGACAATGTTTCTAATACCTCTATACAATGAACCTGTTGCAACTCTGATATTTTATTAAATAGAATGTGACTTTATTTAAAACGTCCATTTTAAGGTCGTTTTCCGTGACTTGTGTTTTGTGCCCTGAAATTATCACCCCACAAAGTACCAATTCCGCTGCGTTGTCCTGATTTCCTGGGGTAGTTACACAAACGCACCCTCTTTAATGTCTGCTAATAATAACCCATACCGACCCGTCCCCTGATTCCACAGCCCGACCCGACCCCCACGCACCCTCTTCGGCTATTTTACAAACCAAAAGACCTGCGTGACCATTGGGGTGAGGCTGGACACCGAAAACAACAACCGCCTCGTGGTGTTTTATACCAAGAAACAAAAAACAACCCCATGTTTGTTAATCATACACCCGATGCACCCTTGAGGTTATTCTTTAAATCGAACGCAGACCCTGTCGGGTTTAATATAGCCGAAACAAACACATCCCTCGCGGTGGTGGGACGAGGCATTAAGATGGTGTATGATGTAGATGGTGGCGGTAGGCAGTGGGGGTGGAAGAACGGCGCCGTGGGAGAAGTGAGTAGTTGGTGATCGTGTAGATTCGGGTCCCACGAGGAGCCTTATTTGTGGACTTAGGCCGAGAAAAAGTCCCCGCCGGAAAAGTTTTTATTTATCCGAGCGGACGTGTGCAGCCGGTGGCCGCGGTGGTGGAGTCGCCGAAGAATAGACGGGTGGGAGGAGATTTGTGTGTGTTATATATAAATGGATGGAAATGAATAAATTATAGAAGGATTAAATATATAATATATATCAATTTAAAAAGAAAAGTTTTAATATGTTGAGGGGTTAAAATTGAAACATTTTGAGTATAAGATTTTTTAAAAAACGGTTTTTGGATGGTATGGAGCGGACTCATTTGAGCGATCTTAACGAACGATTCAAAATATTATCTCGAAACTTGCGCCATTGTATTTTAAAAATTATTTTCTGATAAAAATGAGTATTTTATTTGAAATATTTCAGAAATATTATAGAACATATTTAAAAATTATTATTGATTATACATTTATTGTGAACCGGTTTCGCTCCGACTGAAAATAAAAATGGATCTTTTACAATCTCAATAGTACGCGTTTTCAAAACGCTTTTAATTAAAAATGATGAATAATTTATTTAATAATTTTTTATTAAATAAATACTGATAAGTAAAACAAATTATAATTGTTTTATGAGTGTGTCCGCGTGTAAAAATGTCGGAAAATAATGTTATGCGGTACTTGTTTTAGCCCTTTTTCGGCTCGTTCCCAGGTCCTCGGCAAAAACTAAAAATGTTGTTCAGGAGGAATTCATATCCACATCAAATTGCTTTAGAGTCCGAGTCGTGAAAAAACTGAACAAAGGGGGGGGGGTTTTAGATGAATCGTCTTCTTATAATCAACCAACCAAAAAGTCAAAGACTTGACATCGTCATAACTAAAATCTAAAATTCTCGGATGTTACAGAAATTCCTAATTGATGAGTAGCTATATTGTGTGCTTAATTTGTTTAGATTATCCGTGAAGTGTTTTGTGAAGCTTTTTGTTGGATTCCATCATTTTTATTTTGGGAAGCTAAGACATCAAGGTGAGTTTCATAGACCCCTTTTTTTCTTTGTATTATTGGGGGATGAAAATGATGAGCAAAGAGGTTTTGAAATGTGTGTATATATTGTAGATAATGATAGATATTTAACATGATGCAGGGCATACGATACTACTATTGTATAACGGTTATGTGCTACTTTGCTTTTAATAGTAATGAATTGTCTGTGCAAGAGTCGTGATCGAACTCATGACATTTATGGATTTGAATATGTAGTAAGAGCGTGATCGTCTTATTACTGTGAGTGGTTTTTTGAGTGAGCCCCGATGATCGTCTCTATGTGGGATTGATGTGATTGATTGTAAGCTTTATGAATAGTACAAAAACTGTATGATCCCGCTATGTTATGTTTAATTAACACAATAATTGGTGATTTCACGGTTTGTTTTGAGTGTCTTAAACCAATGGACTCCAACCACCGTTGTGATTGCCAAGTTTTTAAGCATCATTTTCAGTGAGCCCTTCATTAGAATACTGAGGTTAAGAGAGTGACTAGAATGACCGCTAGGATTCCATTGGGTTCGCTCGCTGAGTTTGATTATTGATTTGTTGCATGGAATTTTTGTTGAATGTTATTGATTTTTATTTATTTGTGAGATATTGTTCTTTGTATTGGTGAGACCACTTTTTCATTTTAATACAATATGATCGTTCTTTTGGTTTTTCTTCGTATGGGTCCATTGACACATTGTGGGTCTTGCTCTTTAATTACTTTATTTATTACTTAGTTATGCATTTAGTGTTTCTCTATTATTGACACCATTGTGTTGTGATGATATCCATGATGTTACGCCTCGTATTTCCGCCTTGGTGGGGTGTGACATAAGATTGTTTGGAAGATTAAACATAAGATGTATTTGTTATAGTTTATTGACCAGTGAAATTCACAGGGCCTAATTTTAAATGATATGTTAGATGTATGTATAGAAAAATATCAATGCTACCTTATGATACAAATAAAAAATTTAAACACTGTAAAAGGGATTTAATTTTTGTTAGTATATAATTCTGAGAACATTTCCATTTGAAATAGAGTAAAATAATGTAACAACAAACACACAAAACATTTGATGCCATTTATTAAAAGTTTGATAAAAATTTACTTTTTATATTAACACTTATGAATATGGGATATATGTTTCGAAAATAATGAAATTTTTTTTAAGGTTTTAAAATATGGGATACATACTTTATTGACCCGTGAATTCACAGGATTAATTGAAAAACCATAAAACCGATAGAAAACATATTATGTAAAGACTATTTTACACATGAATAATCGGTTGTTGAGAATATTAGAGTAAATAATGTTAGGTCGAGTAGTATCCTAATGGAAGTATTGGATATATGAATAATCGGTTGTTGAGAATATTTGCATTGTTATTGCTTAAAGTTATTTTAATTTAAATTATCATTCGTTTGAACAATTGTTGTTAGAAAAACGTTTAACCTAATATACTCGTCGCAAAATATAGTCACATGGTACACGCCGCCGTTGCAGCGGCGGGTACCCGTGTGATTATATTTTTGATGTCTTAAAATTAATAAGAGACCAAAACATTTCTTGTTTGGGAAAGATATAAAGCCATTTGTCAATATTCATCATACACATTTTTAAATTCCCACCATATTTAATGTATATGTTTTTTAACTAGCATGTGTTAATAATAGCTCATTTAAAAGAGTTTGTAACTCCTAGTCAAAAAGAGTTATGAGCATTAATCGGCCAATTAATCTCATAAATCTCATAACCTTCTCCATGAATGCATAGTGGTTACATGTCCATAATTATGGTCATTAAGTTAATGTTGAAACCGCATATTTAATAGGTTAAGTTAATGTGAAAAAAAGTTGATTTGTGAATTTTATATATACATGATTGACATAGATAATCGATTTTCAAAATTTTAATCTAAAAATTTATAATTTCAATGGATTCTAACACTATGGCTTACATCAATCATTCGACAAGTCAAATCTTCATCAATCGTTAAGGTAAAAATATATTTTTTATAAACAATTAGGTTTTTGATTATTTTATTCGATTATTATATTGTTAACAAGTTATCTTTTTCACTTTGTTAGTTAGATGAACCCGGATAGCGTTGACAAAAATGATCCAAATGATGTTCAACATCAGGGATGAAGACATCATGTACAATATTGCTTCAAGTGTTGAGGTAAATTTGGTATATCTTTTGATCTTTACTTCGTTAGTGTCGTTGTACTTATTAACAAGTACCTAAACTATCCTATCAAAAAAGATGTTACCTTTTAATTAGATCGCTCAAATTTGAACCTTATGTTATTTGAATGTGAAATAGCTGCATCGGTATGGTTTATAGTTATTTTAATTAAAATTTGTCATGATTTCGTAAAGTTATTGTTAAAAAAACATATAAATGAACAACGTTTGCTCTCCACAATATTTATTTACCGGGTACCCGCCGCCGCATTGCGCGGGTACCCGTCTAGTACTCAATTATATAATAATAGTGCTACAAAACTAATAAAAAAAGATTTCTAAACTTACAAAATGTTATAGTTGTGTGATTAAAATGTTAACATTCTTTTAACGAGCTTTATAAAGTTATTTAGAAGTCGTTGTGTGTTTTAAAGAAATGAAGATGCTGAATGGTAGCTATGTTATGTTAAACTACACGTCTATCAGTGCAAAGCGACAACGTATAGCGGAAAATAACTATACACGTGAATTTGTGATTTTGATGTGACGTTTAAACGTAAAATAATAAAAGTTTGAAGATTTGAGAATTAAATAATATTTGAGTTTTCTTACCATAATTTTTTTTTCAACATTATGTTACCATAATTAAGTTTTCTTAATTTTTAACATTCAACAAAAAAGATAATTTTTTTATAATTGATATAGATATAGATAGTACTTGACGTGTACTCGTGAATAGCGATGGAATTATATAGCGGTATATAAAGTTTTTTTGTTAGATTTAAAAAATAAGTTGTGACCCAGCCGAGTTTGGGTTAACGAAAAACTGGGGGTTCAATGCGGTTCTCAAACAAGCAAAAGCCCGGTCATATCTGGCTCGGTATCCGAGCCAGTTCACGGGTCAACCGGTTCAACCGAAAGGGTCAACCCGGGTTTTTGATGAGGTGTAATTTTATACACTTTTTCGGGGTCATTTAAACCCAAAAATCATGCAAATATCCATATTTATCGTGCTTAATTGTTTTTTTTTGTTATTTTAGCATTTGGGAAGCATTGGAAGAAAATACACGTGACTTGTGCTCAATTGAAGAAGAAACGGGACAAAGACACAACCTTACAAGACTTTGATGGAGCTTAGATTTACAGTGCGTAGAGACGGCGTCTCAAATCCTCTCTGACGCTGTCAAAGCTTGAAGGCGACGACGTCGTGATCCTTTCTGATGTTGTCGCATTAGCCGACTTAGAAGAAGCCCATGGAAGATTCGGTGGGTTGACATCGTCGCAATTAACAAGCGACGACGTCGCGACTTATTCCCTATATATACAAACCATATTTAATTGTTTTGGGAGGAAAAACGTAGAGTATTTGTGGAGCAGCTATTGTGGTCGATTTTTAGGGTTCCCAAACCCTTTTGTACTCATTCATACTCCATGTTTAATTGAAGTGAAGTTCCTTTACCCTTTTAATCATTCAATATGTCTATGTGTTATTTGATTAATTGTTCTTCACTTTCAATTAACATGGTTGGCTAAATTTAATTGTGTTTGCTTATGATTGCATGAAACCTTGTTAGATCTTTTGTTATTACTTCTTGTTAATAATATGCGCGTTAGGCTTTAGAAAACTAGCTTCTTAATTGCAAAGCGAAGACATCTAGGGAACCGCAGCTAGGTTAGAGGATACCTGTGACTAGATCACCATTGGGTGGATTCCGAGTTAAATGTTTAAATTTATTAGATACTTACACATTCCGTTACGAGGGTGACAAGTAATAAAATCTAAGAAGACAACTAGGGAGTAGTGCATGATTAGGTAAAAACGTTTGTTTAACCATACGAGTTTTTCCCCACTTTTACTTTTCTTGCATAATTAGGAGTAGGTTAGTTTAGTAGTTTAATCAAACCCCCTTCAAACCCTAGATTTACTTGCTTTCTAAAAAATTATAAAAACCCAAAAATAATCTTCCTTCAACCCTTAGACCTTAATAAACATACGATTCGAACCTACCCAAACTATTCCCCTAGAGAATAATAACTCCTCGAGTCTTGCCTATACTACACTACAACGATTATGTACACTGCCTAAGAGGGTTGTAAAACTTTTGTGGTGCAACCCACTGCGTATCAGTATGACCATTGCAAAACAAAAAGGCTGATAACAAAAAAAACAACTCTTAAAACTGTGAAAATGTATCAAAACAAAAAGAAAAGACCCACCATGGTTGTGTTAATATAACCAACCTTTA
>BQNB010205021.1:0-10647 GCA_026074375.1 Tanacetum coccineum | reverse complement strand
ACAATAATAGGATCTACAATCTGACTTTCATGCAATCATAAGTAAATACAAAGGAGGGTTTAGCCTAGCATGTTAAGGATAAAGCAAGAACATAGATTAATCACACAACACATAGACATATTGAATGATTAATGAATAACACTCTTACTTGATTAAAACATGGATAAAAGGTAGTTACAATAGGGGTTTGAGGCCCTAAAAATGACCTTTAAAGCTACTACAAAGACTAGGGTTCGTCTCCCAAAAGTTATAGAAAGTTACACCCTTAAAACCCTAAAATTGGTTTTGTATATATAGAGATATTGCTGCGACGGCGTCGTGTTGAAATCCTGATGCTGTCGCTACGTGGATGATTCTAGATCCTCTTTAAGTCGGCCACGTCCTGATGCCGTCGCTAGATCTCTGACGCCGTCACTGGATAGATCACGACGACGTCGCTTTATGCCTGCGACGCCGTCTCCATGCTCTGTGAACAATACTTCTTTATGGATTTGGTGTAGGTCTGTAATCTTGTCCGTTTCTTCTCCAAATGAGCCCAAGTCATGTGTATTTCCTCTAAATGCCATCCAAGTGCTAAAAACCTAAAAACAAATGATTAAGCACATAATCTAGGCATATTTGCATGATTTAGGGGGTTAAATGACCCCGAAATAGTGTATAAAATGACACCTCATCATACTTGTTTTTTATATATTATTGCGTAACGAATAAGAATATTTTGATTGACATGAACTCTTTGAAGATAGTGAGCCAAAAGATTGTGATATATTGGTTGCTTTTTTAAAGAAATTTGAATTTTTGTGTTGCAATGTTCTTACATTACCACGAGAGAGGTTAGACCAAGGTATTGATGGTGAAGTTTGACCATAATGATAACTAACTTTGATGCTACCAAAATCCGCACGATGGTCAAGGTGCTGAGATGGTCGTTTGACTTGTGTTGACCTTGACTTTGGGTCTTCGATACCAATGCCTGAAACAAAGAAAGATCATTAGAGAGGTCCCCGGGCTGAGCTCGGGGGAACCTCCTCTGACGATCATGTCAGTATTGATCATTTATTGATCGTAATGACATATATGAACATGCTTAAAAGCTAGATGCAAAGCTATAGATAAAGAGTTATGAGAGAATGTTGTCTCTACAAGTGATCTTTAAAGGCTATTTATAGATGATCATATATGATAAAATATGCTAAGCTTATTTAGAGATAAGTATGCAAGTTGGACCAATGCAACTTGCTAGTTTCTTGATTGAGATTCGATGTGAAAGATACACTAAGATTTGATACGGATGATGTGTACATGCTTCATAGGTTCCATGTATCATGACTACCCATACATCATATAATGTACCAGATGTTGGTTCTCAAGTTGGTTTATCTCTGATGCATTTTTCTTGACAAATATAAAAAGAAAGTAAATAATATATGAGGAGTGATCCCATCAAAGAGCTTTTTAAGCATTTAAAGTGATAAAGGCGGTAATTAGATTAATTCCTACACTAGGGATAGATGCCAACTTATCCTAGTACCATGCTAACTCTAAGTTCAACATGTCGGCCTAATAGAAGAACTAACAGGATCTAAACCACCCACAATACTACCAAAACTCAAGGATCAATGACAGACAATAAGGATATCCAATAAAACAATGGTCAGACAATGAGATCAAAAATAAATAAACAAAGAATAATTAACAAATTAAATGGCAAGAACAAAAATTAAGCATAATAAATATCAAGCATCAACAAATTAAGCCGAGATCGAATAAATCATTAAAAAAATAATTAATTGAAATCAAACTGTAATAGTTGAGGAATCATGTACAAATCATAGTAAAATAATGCTCCTGATCTTCTAGTTGGATCCCGTGGCGAACCCTACCTAAATCAAGCAGCCAAGCAAGCTGCTCTTCTTCCTCCTTTGTCTTTAGCATCGGCAGAAAGAAAGCACATAATTGAATGATAATATCTACATGAATTGAATTACTTATATAGTAATGATGAACCTTTAGGCATGCTACGAGTTGGCCCTAGGGTTCCTATACTTTCACTTCTTTTCATGAAACTTTACCGAATAGCGCAATATTAGTAATATCGAGAGTTCATATTACGGCGTAATCCATTGTGTTGAGTTACACCGTAATTCATCTGACGATGTATTTCTTCATTTAGTATAAAAATTAGTTACGGCGTAATTGTTGCGGGCTAGTTACGTCATAACTCTTCGTCAGCATAAATACACTTGCCATAATATTTGTTACGGCGTAATCCGTTGTGTCAATTACGCCGTAATTTCTTCCATAATGCGGATTTTGTTGAATATTGCCGTTTTTCCGCATCTTTTCTGTTCCAATGCCTTTAATTACCTGAACCTGAAATATGAACGAATTAAGTACAGATTCTTATAAAAATTATATAAAATAAGGCAATAAATGTGGGAATTTGATATATAAAAGTATTAACTATTTGACGTTATCAAATATCCACCCACTTGACTTCTATATGCCCTTCAAGTAGGTCCACCTTTTTTAAATTGAATACTCAAAAAGGCTATCTCCGGTTTCAAGAAGATATGAAATTAAAAATTACCCATGCTAGAAAATTCTAAACCGAGCACCTCCCGAAAGGAAAAATGAAATCACACTCTTACTCCTACTAGTCTATGTGTTTCATTTTGGGTGATCACTCAACTGCTCAGTCATGACGAGTATTCTATCATAGGCTTAGCAAGGATACTAATCTCCACCACTAAAGTCTAGATGAAACTGTTCAAAAGGGCAAATGGGTCGACACAACACAAAGGCTTACGGGGTGAATCATCCTTTTAATACAATCTTTACCAATACCAAAATTCCAAAAAAGGCGACAAAACCACAAATGCTCGTCCAAATCCATGAACGAGACACCTGTGATTGCTTAGTTACTTAACTCGAATAAGCTAAAGGTTAGGATTAAGAATGATAAGGGTAGGATAAAGACATGTGATGCACATTTAATTGGTGTTAAATAAAATAAACACAAAACAAATAGTTTCTTAAGTCCGAATCTCCCCGTCACTTGTCACATTCAAATCCCATAAGGCAAAAATTGAGGGTCAAAAGTCAAGGGGTCTTCATAATACACGAGTTAATGCATATGAAATGTAGTGTAATGCCTCATAATCTCCATAAACTAGGCAAGAAAGATGCATTAACTCGGCCTTCATCATCAATGAACAAAAATTATGTGCTAATTTTTTTTAAATTTTAGGTAAAAGCAGCACATAATCTAACAAATATTATTTCTATCCCCTTCCCCACTATGAAGATGTACAATGCCCACATTGTACAAATATAGACTTTAAAATAGAAATGAGAAGTTTAGAATGACACAGGTTTATTAGAACTACCCATTTACATAGATTAAAACGAGAATGACTAATCATCGCCAGGTGAACAAGGCGGTAATGTTACCATAATACGACATAAAAGCTAATTTATATATATATTTTTATCAGTAATATAATAAAACGGAAATTACAATACATACACATATATACATAAGTATCCTCCCACTTGAGATCAATATCCTTCAAAAACCCGAATTTCATACATACCTTATCTTAACCCGGACTTTTACCATGATGACAAATAAACCAGGCAACTTCCGATCATAGACAAAAGAAACTACAGGGTAGGCTAGGCGATTGGTGTAACAAAACAACATATATTTGGGTTTAACAAAATGAAAAGAAAGGCTCAGACGGGTTTATTAGGGGTATCTTGTACTAAAAGTGAGTGCAACAAATGCGTTAACATGGGGATTGACTAATTAGTGTGAAAAGTCAATATACACACAACATGTATAGGCTATTTGGGTTTAATCCTAAAATTTGCCTTTTATCACCGCTACACCGATTACACTAGGTGCAATACTCATTTTGGTGGTCTCGAAAAGATATACCAGGCCATGTTCTAAAGTCTACTACAGCCACCAGCACGTGCATTTTTATGATTTATGTATAAGGGGAAAATGGAAAGGCTTAGCATCACACAATGAAATTATAAGGTAGAGTGTGCTCAATAAAGTCTTAACTAGTTAAGTAATGAAAAAATGTCAAAATTTTAGTAATAAAACATTTTTCAAGAAAAACTAAAAAACTAAAGGCAAGTATAATCAAATGGGTGTTTATTTCTAATCCTGGACCCCTACTTGAGTCAAACTTAAACATATAAATTTAAAATAGAAAGGGTTAGATATAGAACAGAAAACTCCCCTGGATTTTGCTTGGTATGATAAAGAGACAACATGCTTTAAGCCATGCTCCAAGTCTACTTCCTCGAGCAACATCCATAATCTCATCAAAACCTTGTATACATCTAACTATCTGGTTTAGAATGTTCCTTGCTGCTTGATTAAGCCTACTAGCACTTACTCTATGTGCATTATCGTTTAGTTGCAAGATAGACTAATACCAAAGCATTAAACGGATAAAAAGCACTATAGCACTAATATACAAAAAGTAAAGATTCACGAATTAAACTACTTACTTTGTAGGGAATCACGTTTCATTTAGGTATGCAACAAGCGGGGGGACCTTTTAAACCTATTGGTGGCCAATTGTGGACGAGTGAGTCTCGTGAGGTTTCCAGAGAACATACCCACAAAGCTCATTTATCAAATATACACGGTTTTGTTGAAAATTTCAAACATTTAAGGATTTGCAAGAAGGAGTTATGACGTAACCCATGGAATGAGTTACGTCGTAATTATGTGGTTTGTCAAATTTGAAAAATGGTTAAATCAAATTACGGCGTAACCATTAAGAGGGTTATGCCGTATCTACAATAGTTATGGCGTAATTGCGATGGTTATGGCGTAATTGCTGTAGACAGAAACATTTTTACCACATAATTATGAGTCGAGGTAACCTCGAATCCCACTCACCTATGCAGTGAGAAACCTGTAAATCTAAGTAAGGAACATAAAAAAACCAAAACTAAATGCATAAAGGAAATGAAATAAAACAAAACATAAATTTAAAGATAGGCATGGGGTGCCTCCCATGAAGCACTTGTTTTTGTTCGAGTCTCTAGCTTGACTCCACCCTTATTTACTAGGTAATAGGGTGTCCGTCCCTTCACTTAGGATCAAGAGTGGGTGAAAGTAGCAATATACATCATTTGGGTGTAAGTACGCTACATGATAGGGAAATGATGAATAAAAATCATACCATTCAAGAGATGTCATATCCCTATCTCCTTATTATGTTAGTTGTTGACTTAGATGATTGTAATACTCCATATAAGAGACGGAAATGAAGGTAATAATTTTATTGTACAACTCTGATCTGTAAAAATAAGCATATGTATTGACGATTATATATTTTGTTCGAACAGGATTGTTTGACGGGAAATGAGCTAACAAGAAATGAGTTGTTTCGTGCTTGCTTCTCAAAAGACATAGGATTGCAAAAAATGTCGAAGCTACAAATGCAATTGATGGAGCTTGATGATGATGCTTGATGACTTGACGCAATTCTCTTCTACTTTGTTTCTTATTGCTGCATTTTTTAATGTGGTTTTTGGGCAGCAAAAATTTAAGACTTTCTTTAATGGTTTTTTTTGAACTTCTGGAAATGCATTGTTTTGATGCATATTAGATTTTACACCTGATACAATTGGCATGAAGATTATTGGCGTCTCATGAATCCATGTCTGTTATAGTGAAAGTTGCACTTTCTCACATAGACATAGTTGTCGTATATTAAAAACCCAAAATACTAAGATTGCATTAACCTACATGATGGAGGTTTTTAAAAGTGAATTGATTGAGACAAATACATTTTTTATTTGCACACTTTAGTGTACATCTCGCTGAAGTAGCATATAAAAATATACAACTGATTATTGTATAATTTGGAGTGTGCAAATAAAAAGTGGGAGTGTGCAAATCACCTCTCTAAAAAATGTCATCAAAATATTTAAAAGTAAGCATCTTATTGTCTTTGTTCTAAAACGATGTAGATGCAACACTTTTTGAAATGTTGTGCAACACTATTTACAATGTTGCGTAGCACTTTAAACTAAAGTGTTGTATTTTTCCTTAAAGAAAATGCATCAATTTTATAAAGTGTTGTATTTGACAATAAAAGATGCAACACTCATTAAATAATGTTGGGTTAGATCCTTAAATGCAACACTTATTTAGTAAAATGTTGCTTTATTTTTAATGAAGTCAATAAGGCAACAATCTTCAAAAGCGTTGCTTCTAAAATGTTGTAATAGCTTCATTTTCTTGTAGTGTGTATAATATATTATAACATAATGGGGAAACAGAAAATCAACACTCATTACCTGTCATAGCATATAAATTATCATAGGCTTGGTAAAGGATCAAACCTCCACCGCTAGGCGCAAGCATTATTCATTACTATCCAAGAGGTCTTTTAAAGGGTTGTGGGGTGTAGGTGTAAGATAACATTAACGGAAACGGATGGGATACATTTGGGTGGTGACTTTGGGTGAATTTGGAGTGGAAGGGTTAGCTAATTATTTATAAGAATACACGTTGGTTTGGTTGCTAAGCCAAAGACTCGGACAAAATATACAAACTCTACAAAACTCTACACCAATCTCTTTCTTTTTCTTTTCTTGACTCTAATATAAACATAAACATAAGCAAATGGCAGCCCGTACATTTTTTCACTCTTTTTTTTATATACATTTTTTTCGTACACTTTTGCCCTGCCATTGCTTAAACATATAATACACATGTGGGGGGTTTTTAGATAGGCCCCTACACTTGAACGTTTACAATACTCGATTTTTAAATCTAACTAAAGACCGATTTGAGTTGGATCAATTAACATGGAGCTTTTTGAGCTCTATGGGGTAATAAGTTCTTCTTCCCTACATTCGTTCATAAGATGACTACTACATGAATCCCAAATCGTCCCATAAACAGTATTTACAAGGATAGGGACTTAGCAATCGTCGGTACTCATAATTAACTTGGGTTAAAACAATAATGTAATAAAAGTGAGTACATACAAGGTGGGCTAAGGCGATTTGGGTGTAACGATTGGTTTAAATGTTGACAATGCTCTTCATTAATAGTTTGGCTTAACCAAAAAATTATGAGAACTGTGAAAATGATAGGCTCGGAGGGTTGTACTAGGGGTATCCTACACTTAAATTTGGAGGTGAATGGCAAGGGTGTGGGATCAATTTTATAATCGATGTGACCATATAAATAATTACAGTTTTAAAACATGGGTTAATCCTAGTGCCTCTTATCTAGCAAATCCTAATACTTACCATGCGTTTCTCGGGATGCATCACAAAACAAGTTCTAGAATTTAATATACTACCGGTACACTCATTATAATTTTAATACCGATACCATTGTTCCAGGAAAGGCGACAAAGACCATACGTAACATATTTGTAAGACGAAATAGGACACATTATGAATACATTCGAACCTTACTCAGAAAGCTAAAGGTAATAAATTTTCTGGGTATCTAATAATGGATACCGAATTCTAAAGATTAAAGGCGAACCTCACATTTTATGGGTAGAATTTTGGAGGGGTTTTTTTGTCCTAGTATACACATTCTATCCATGGTCTATCTCTCGTATCAAGTCCTCTTCACGCCATGAAGTCACAATCCCAAATCAAGTCTTCCGTTGCAGTGAATTTGGGGGTGTGACATGGTGTGTGTAGACTCATCCTTCACAACAAAATAAGAATTGTGAAATTCAAAAAAGACATCATTATCATGATAGAATTTTTGAACAGAAAGGAGATTATGGGAGATTTCTGGTACGTGAGGAATGTTTTTAAGAGAAAACATTTTTTATAGTGAGTAAACTTTAGATGAACCAATATGAAGAATAGGAAGACCCTTACCATTGCCAACATGATGTGCGTCGTCACTATAATATGCCTCCGAAGTGTCCATTGCTGCCAAATCAGGTGTCACATGATTGTTTGTTCCGGTGTCTGAGTGCCAATTTGTAGAGGCATTAGAGGATTGAGCAATGGTATTTGCAAAGTTAGCGAATGGCCGAGTGCGAATAGTAGAAGGGTCACGATTAGGGCATTGTGATGGAATGTGACCAATACCACATCTATTGCACGTGGCATATATTGTGTTTTGGGTGGATGCCCAATCAAACTTACGACCATTACCACGACCTCGGTTGTTGTTACCATGAGAGTTGTTGCGATTGCCATGGTTGTTGTTATTGTTACTCATGTGGATGTAGTAGGTGCACGAGTTTTTCCAAGCATATAATCATGATCACTAAGGAGTGCATGCAGCTCGCTAAATGCAGTTAGACTTTGACGGGCAGTGATTGGAGTTTTAAGACCGTTAGATTCTTCACGAATACCTGAGACAGCAAGCATAACGAGATCTTTATCCTTTACAGGTTCACCGATGGCGGCGAGTGCATCGGCATATTCTTGAGCACGATTTAGATAAGCATCAGGAGTTTCATCACCGTGCATCTCTATTCTCAGAAGTTGTGTTTTGAGAGTGTATTCCCTAGATGTGGAATGAGGTGCATACGCCTTTTCAAGGGACAATCAAAGATCACGAGAAGTTGTACCTTGAACATGGCTAAAAGAAGCTTCTGAGATTGTAGAGATGATTAGCATACGAACGTGGGCATCGTTGGAGACCCAAATTGGATAATTGGGGTTTTCTTTTGGAATAGTGGCATCATCGGTAACGGATAAGGTTTTTGATGGACACGGTATTGAACCATCCACATAACCCATCAAATTGTTTGTGATGAGGAATGGTTCAATCATAGTTTTCCAATAACCATAATTTGTGGGTAAAGGGTAACAGTGAACTTACGAGAGTTGTGAGCCGTTTTATCGACTGTGATGAAAGCTGAAATCATAGCCATAGTAATATTCCTCCTTTTTTAGGGGTTTTTGACGACGGCGGCCGGCGGCGGCAACGGCGAGGTGATGAGGAGTGGATATGCGGATCTGATCGCTGATTGGATATGATGGTAGGACTAAGGCTGCTGATAGGATCTGATCTTGGTGGGGTTGTTGTGGCGGCTGAAAAGTGGCCGAAATTGTGCCGGAAAAAAATGGTTGTTTAGGGTTTTGGCTGTGATACCATATGAAACCTCAAAGGGTATATATTATTGTTATTGTAATTGTGATTTGTACATTAGATTGTATGTGTATTTATA
The DNA here is from genome assembly GCA_026074375.1 of Tanacetum coccineum. Classification (NCBI taxonomy): domain Eukaryota; kingdom Viridiplantae; phylum Streptophyta; class Magnoliopsida; order Asterales; family Asteraceae; genus Tanacetum; species Tanacetum coccineum. The sequence goes on along the minus strand of BQNB010205021.1, from coordinate 1,447 downwards.
CTAATGTCATGGCTTAAATATTAAGCAACTAACACATAACCTAATGGGTACGACCTATCTATATAATTGGACCGGCCCATTATCTAGTTTGGTCTAACAAATGCCAACAATGTGCCCGTGTAGATGTTCAACCCGTAACATCCCAAATCCGACATGGTATACGTTTGTTGGTTCAATCCGTAGAACCTAGTGAGCGCTACTCACCCGAACGGGGATGTCAATCCTAAATAGATCTATTTATAACACTCGCGCTTACACTAAGTAATTGATAGTTCATGATTCATGGGCATAGTGGGTTATACCTACTTAGGCAAACTCGTAATTTGTTTAAAAATGTACTTGCATCCAAATATAAAACAATGCATGTTTCTCACCCCAACAGTTGTAAATCATTGTATTCGTATAAAATGGGGCTATGAACTCACCTCTGTTGAATGAATTGATTATCTAAATCAAATAGTGTGAATCGTCTCGGCGAATCCGAATGTAATCTAATCAAGTATAGGTCGTATGAGTGTCATGTATTTAATATAAATACCTCAATATATTTTTATAGAGTTACATCACCATCTAAATGTCTTTGTTCAATTTATAAACTTGAAACAATGTTTAAATTGCATTTGTTAAATAAATGTCTAAGTATTTGTATTTGAAAAATACAAATATTATCTTTGTCAAATATTTGATTATTTGTTAATAATACTTGTTTTAATATTTTTATTATATATATAATGTTATTATATAAATAGTTTAATTATTTTATAAAATAATATTTGTAAAGTTAAAAACGTATATAAATATTATATAAGTAATATGACATTATTCCTTAAGGTTTTTATAGCCCAAACGGACACGAAAATGCTCGTAAGTCACTTTTTATGTTTCAATCAGCAAGTGTGTTTTATAAAAATAGTGCACAAGAGGTATATAAAAATAGTGCACAAGAGATATATAAGTTTCATAAATTCATAACTTTCGTGTTTTAACTCCATTTCTAACGTTCTTTGTATGTATGAGATAGTAGTTGAGAAATATAATAAAATATTACATTTTTAATATTTATATAATCTGTTATGAACAGTACCAGTAGGCTTGTAATTTTTATAAAATCACTTTTATATATTTAGTTATCCAAAAACTTATAAAAATCATATCTCCTTCATTTTAATCCGTGTTGAATGTTCCTTATACATTCGAAATCCTCATAAGATGTTCTATCACAGAAAAATATCCATATATTTTTATTAGTTTAGCACAGTAGCAGTTTTTATAAAAATACTTTTATAAAAACACATTTCATTGTAATCTTGTAAATATCATAACTTCTTCGTTATAACTTTGTTTTTCGAGTTCTTTATATGCTTGAATTCCTTATGAAATGTACTATCATAATAAAATACTTTCAGATTTTATAAAATTTCGAGCTGTTACAGAATATTAAAACAGT
>BQNB010205019.1:0-10648 GCA_026074375.1 Tanacetum coccineum | reverse complement strand
TTTTTAATGTTGTTTTGTTTTAGTTTTAGTTTGTTGTTATGGGATTAAATTTAATGAGTTTTGTTTTTTTTGAAAGTTTGATTGTGGTTATGGTTAGATGATGTTTGTTGAATTGATTAAAGTTTGTTTGAGTAATGTGGTTTTATAATTAAGTTGATTGATTTTTTTTTGGGGGGGGGGAGGGGGGTATTTAGTTAAGTTAATTAAATACCCTTCAAAATATTAAGCAAAAACTTTAAATGTATTTGCAAATTTGATGTATTTTTGTGCAATTTTACATGAATAATCTTTAGATCCTCATATTTCACCGAACAACTTTATTTAAATATTTAATTAAGTTAATTAAATACCCTTCAATATATAACTGATTATTAAGCACAAACTGTAATATATTTGCAAATTTGATGTATTTGTGTAAGATTTTTACATTAATAAACTTTAAATTCAAATATTTCGCCGAACAACTTTATAAAAATATATGCTCCAATTTTCAACTTATAATATAAGCTCCAATTACAACTTCAACACCAGCTCCAGCTAAAACTCCGACTCTAGCTCATTTCGTTAAACATGCACTTAATCTCATAAGTAGTACTATCAAAATAGTGGGTTCAAGCCTCGCTGGAAACATATATGAAATATATAGAGTTAAGTACACTTTTGGTCCTTGTGATTTGGTACGTTTTCACTTTTGGTCCAAAATTAAAAAAAAGTTTGGTTTTGGTCAAAAAACATAGTTTCGTTCCACTTTTAGTCCAATTCCGTAAATTTGGACTAAAATTTTTGGACTAAAAGTGGAACGAAACTATGTCTTTTGGACCAAAAGTGTAACGAAACTATGTCTTTTGGACTAAAAGTGAAACGAAACTATGTCTTTTGGACCAAAACCAAACTTTTTTTGAAAAAGTGAAAAACGCACCAAACCACAAGGACCAAAAATGTACTTAACTCAAATATATATTTGTGAGATAAAAAAATTACCTTTAAAAAAAGTTACCATAAAAAAAATTGAATGAGTGGTTGATGGTAAAAAAGTACGAGAATCAACACAAATATAGGTCCAAAAACGGTAAATAAGATTCCATAGTTACATTACATTTACAGCCCTAAACAACAGCTGGTAGCTTAGATACTCTCATTTTACACACCGTCAATGAGTCATAAGTCATGACGGAGTAGCCAAAGGATAACAATACGACACCGTTTCATCGACTCATATAAAAATATCTGTCTGTCATATATATTTTTAGTCAAAAAAAATTAATTTGTCTTGAGTTGTCTCTCTCTTGTACGGACTTCAAATCCCTAGGTTCGTACGCTCACTTTCATTTTCCCCTAATTTTTTCATTAACTCTGTTTATGTTAATTGTATGTGATTTAGATCCATTTTTAATGTTGTTTTGTTTTAGTTTTAGTTTGTTGTTATGGGATTGAATTTAATGAGTTTTGTTTTTTTTTGAAAGTTTGATTGTGGTTATAGTTAGATGATGTTTGTTGAATTGATTGAAGTTTGTTTGAGTAATGTGGTTTTATAATTAAGTTGATTGATTGTTTGTTTTTAATGTTTTTTGTTTTTCTTGAATTATTCTATGTGCATTGATTGTTTTTTTTTTTTGGGTTTTTTTTGTGTGTGTGAGATTTTAGGCTCTTTTTTTTATGGTGGATTATGAGGATACGTCCCGATACGAATGCTATGATTATAATTATGTTAACATAATACATGTTTTTATTGGTTTTACTGTTTTGTACATACCATCTAAGGCCACAATGCTAATACCGCCTGAGCGGGGTATTGGGGAGGTAGAATGTAGACAGATCATACCCTACCCTTAGGTAAACCCGAGAGTAGGGAGACTGCTTCCAGGAAGGCCTCCGGCAAGTGAATGCGTGAGTGTGAGAGTGCTCTAATATACTGTTGATCACTTGATCATATAAGTTTTTATGTTAATGTGATATTGTGTCGTTTCATTTACTTGACAAACTTTTGTTTCAAATGTTTCAAGACGTTAGTGATACAATTACGGCTACAATGTCACCATTTTATTGTAATTTGCTGCTTTTGTGTGATTTAAAGGAGCTTACGTTGTTTTTATAAGTTTTCTTGTTCTGCTATGGTTAAGGCGGCAATGCTAATATAGTGTTGATCTTATAAGTTATCTGTTAATGTGTTTTTTTGTCGTTAGGTGTACTGAACAAACTTTTGTTTCTAATATTACAGGGCTGTGGTATCAACTTTTTATTCGCAGGAGGTTCTGGTTTTATTGCTATAAGAACGTTTAAAGTAACGTTTTAGTGCAAGAACTGCTTCAGTTAGGTTAAGCATCAGTGGCTTTTGCTCATACTTGCTACGTACATTACTAAAGTGATTTAGGTTATATATGATAGAAGAACCAATTACCATGTTGGAAGGACTTCGAAAGCAGTTTGATGTGATCCTTCACGTGTTTAGGCTGTGTTAGGGTAAAGGTTATTTATTAGTCATTTGGAGAATATTTGTGTCTAGTCAAACTACGGTAGAAGTAATTTATTTGGTTATTTGAGACAAATATGGAAGCGCCAAAAAAGGAGTTTCCGTTAGATGCAAATGATTACAAGCTATACGAGGAAATTGGGGAAGGAGTCAGTGCCGCCGTGCATAGGGCGCTTTGTATTCCATTGAACCAAATAGTTGCGATCAAGGTTCTTGATTTGGAAAAGTGTAACAATGACTTTGTAAGCTCTTCTCTTTTTCAGTCAACGAATTCAACGTGTGGTTGATTAAAGTATTCATTGATGTTTCTCGATCTAGTCAGATTCTATATATGTACATAGTTTTGCCAAAGTTGCTTTCGAGGTTTACGGTTATACGCGCATAACCTCAAATCTAAAAAGTAAATGTTGGGCTACCCGAAGCAAATTGGGCTGGATTTACATAGTTCCCGACTTATTCTACTCTTATTTTTAGTTATACTCTTTGTATGTTAACGCCTTAATTTGCTTTTGAATTAGGATGGCATTCGTCGGGAAGTTCAGACCATGAGTTTGATCAATCATCCAAATTTATTGCGGGCGTATTGCTCTTTCCCAGCAGGGCAATACCTTTGGGTTGTTATGCCGTATATGGCTGCTGGATCATGTCTTCACATAATGAAATCATCTTTTCCCGATGGTTTTGAAGAGCCTGTTATTGCTACATTGCTGCGAGAAGTCCTTAGAGGGTTGGTTTATCTTCATAATCACGGACATATCCATAGAGACGTGAAGGTATCACACTCAGTCTCAGATTAGTAACAACATATGCGTATTCTTTAGTTTGTAATAACACGAGCAATGATGATAATTGTAGGCAGGGAACATCTTAGCTGATTCTAATGGTTCCATAAAGTTAGCAGACTTTGGAGTTTCTGCATGCATGTTTGATGCTGGTGATCGGCAACGTTCAAGAAATACTTTTGTTGGAACTCCTTGTTGGTATGTTTCATTTTGTATAGTTATTTTTGTTGTTGTTTTGTGTTAAAATATTCATTACATCTTTGAATGTTCTATATTAGGATGGCACCTGAAGTTATGCAACAATTGCATGGATACGACTTTAAGTAAGTCGTGATTTAGTTGCTAATTTATTATTTTACCATATTTCAATTATATATTTGCAATCACTTATACTCTAAAGATTTATAGTTTAAAGAGCTCTTTTGCGTGTAACAGAGCTGATGTCTGGTCATTTGGAATCACAGCACTCGAACTTGCTCATGGCCATGCACCTTTTTCAAAGTATCCACCTATGAAAGTAAGTAAATATCTCACTGAATTCATCGTTATGTTAAAAATAAAGGTTGCAAGGATTTTAACCACTTCACCCCTTTAACCTTACTGCGCAGGTTTTGCTTATGACTTTGCAAAATGCACCACCAGGTCTCGATTATGAACGGGACAAAAAGTTCTCAAAGGTTTGTGTCATCCTGCAGTCAATGTAAATCACCAAAATTTAATGCTAACTTCACGTATTTTATTCAGTCTTTTAAAGATATGGTTGCTACTTGCTTAGTAAAAGACCCAAAGAAACGTCCCACTTCAGAGAAGCTCATGAAGCACCCATTCTTCAAACAAGCCAAAACTGCTGATTATCTGGAACGTACCATTATTAATGGCCTTTCTCCTTTAGGTGATCGTTTTAGGATGCTGAAGGTGCCATGCTAATGTCAATATATAATATTATCCTTAGTTGTTTAACTATTTCACTTAGCTACCTATTTTCTAATTGCTCTGACCTTTGTTTCCGTTGTAGGCCAAAGAAGCAGATCTTCTGTTACAGAACAAGGAATTGTATGAAAATGAACATTTATCGCAGGTGAAATTGCTGTAATCATAGAATCTTACATACTCTTTTTCTCATTTTGGCAATATATCTGATCCTTATTTACAATTTTTATAATGTATTAACAATATGCAGCAAGAATATATACGAGGAATTAGCGCCTGGAATTTTAACTTGGAGGACCTGAAGAGTCAGGCTGCACTTGTATGTATAACAACATCATATATGATCATAAGAACTCGGTGTTCTACTCTAACACTACTTTCATTTATGGCAGATCAATGACTTGGATGAAATTCCAAGCATAGACGACCCAAAAAGTTCAGACCAGCAAAACTTGTCCAATGGTGTTACATTACCAGCTGAAAAGTTCCCTGAGACGTATAGTGATCATTCAGATACTAAATCTAGCCTTGGGGGATCATCTCAGGATACAATTGATGATATTCCCAACTTGCAAAATTCATTTGCAGCATTTCCTATTGCGCCTCTTCAAGCTCTTGAGTAAGATAAAAAACTATTATCAGCTCCTCCTAAGTTGTAGTTTCATATACTGTGATAATGTTAAAACTTAAAAGAGTGCTGTGAAATATCAAAACTCTTTACACGTTAAAGCTATCCAAATTCATTGATTTGCAAGTGAAATAAATGTAATCTTTTTTAGTTATTGTCACTCATGCAGAGTTCTAAATGAATACAGGGGATGTTTTGATATTAGCGAAGACGATGCGGCCACTGTTAGCTCAACTGAAGTGGACGAAAATCCATTAGATACCGAACAGAAATTCCCTGTAAAGCAGCCAATCAAAGGTAAGGACCAAGAAACTGAAAGAGACGGTGGTGCTGAAATTTTTGGACGACAAAAGTCAATACAGAAAACTACTATCCCTGGGCCAAGAAAAGCTATGAGCGGTTCATTGCTACCCGAAAATGTTGTTTCTCCTAATAAGTTAGTTGGCAATGGTGAAAGGTACTTATCTTTCTCTCATTACTTGATATAATTTGATAATATAGTTGACAGAAATTCGTGATGTCTGTGGGTCTGTCCTGGTATACTTTTGTATTCTAGTCAATTAGCAAATAATTTTTTTTCAAAATAATATGAAGGGACCATAAATCGAGATTCCGAACAGAGCGCAATCACAGTGGTCCATTACAAAATATTCAGAAGAATAGCATGATCAACTCATTATCTGGTAACCAACTGGTCTTCCCTCGTACAAGCAGCTCTCTCTTTTTATTTAATCTTCTTATCGTTTTTGATTCTGTGGCCTGGTTTAGTAGAAGATGTACCAGAGGGATCTGTGGTCCAACGTAAGGGGCGCTTCAAAATTACTGCAGATTCGAGCCCCAAGGTACACAATATCTAACTTATTTTTGCTCTCTGCCTCCCTTGTACGTGCAATTTGTATACATATATGCTGGGATACAGATGCACAAGGTTTTGTAACAGCTGCCTTTCCTTTGCCTTCAGCCCCAAGTTCTCAATCCAAGTTCAGGTGGCATGCCTAGTCCTCCAACTTCAAGTATACCAGCTGCATCAATTCTTCCTTTATTGCAAAGCATTTTGCAGCATAATACCGTACAAAGGGTATGCACCAGCACCTGATAAAAATCTTGATTTGATCCAACATCTAGTTTCTCTCTAAGTTGCTATTTTTCTATGTTTTCAGGAAGAAATACTTCGATTAATCAAGTCTGTGGACCAAACTTCTGGTTCATCTTCGTCATCATTGAATGCAAGCAATTCCGGTGGGCAAGTGGAGACAGGAAACAATGGCTTTTCACAAGTAATGGAGCTCTACCTCATTAAGAAGTTTATTGTATTGTTTACTGCATGCTCTATTTTTTATTTCTTTAATGATGTATTGCATGTTAATAGCTCGTTAAACACATGCAGGTCCCTAGTCCAAGGGAGAGAGAACTGCATTCTCAGGTGATCCAATTACAACAAAGGTACTGACACTCCAACTATTTTAACCAAGTCGGGTCCTTTTTGCTATGTGTGCACATCTTCATGTAAAATTGTGAAATATGCAGCATTGGGAGTCTCGTCGAGCAATTGCAAAGACAGAAAGCGAAAAATGTTGAGGTTTGTTCACATCTTTATCTTTTTTCTCGTTACTTTGTGTTCTCATTATATATGTGTGGGATTTATATTACGTAGTACATCTGTTTGGAAAAAGCTGTAATGGTTTATGTGAATTACCCAATGAATAGCAAATGCATATCTTTTTTGCCTGTTACTGATTAAGCTAGCAAAAATTATTTGATAAGATTTTCACATAGAAATGCACCATTCCAAACTGTGTGTCAACTCATTTTTTGTATTTCTTTACGGGATGAAAGAGTTATAACCCGTCTTTTGGTTCCTGTAGCTGGAAAAGAAATTGAATGATATGGTGAAGAAAAATGTCACCAAAGAATGATGACGACGATAAGACCATGATGCACAGCTTGCGAGATCTTCTCAACACATGCCGACAAAACTTCCTGTCCTCTGTGTTTTTTGAGCTTACAGCTGCACATAATCGAGGTTGTGTTGATGCTAGTAGTATTATACAATTTTATTTATTGTGAATATTAGGAGGGGAAACACAGGAAATTCTGAGTTGCAATTCCTAATATACACCATCTTAGATAAATGAATTCCCCCCAAATGTTAAAAGTTACGGACGACGTTGGATGTCTAGTCCTCTAGAACAGAAAAGAGTGACTGTTGACCAAAACGAGATTTGTTTTAGAAGGTTTTTTCTTTTGGGGGTTGAAGATGTGATTTTGCATGTGTTTCTTTTTATTGGTTTTAGCTTATTGTTTTCATAGAGATGTGGAAGTTGAACTTCAAATTCTCAATTAGAATGAGAAATGATCAAATCTATCCGTGAATTAGGGATGGCACTAGGCTTATGACTAGGGTTGTTAAGTCATTGAAGGCTTGAACTTGACCTGACTAGGGCTCATTCGAGTTGAGGCTTATCAGGTCAAGTGCTTTCAACTTTTATTGAGTTTGTTGATTAGAGCTTGCACAGTTGAGCATGGATTCTAACGAAAAATTTGAAGCTAGTTATGCTCTAAATTGAGATGAAATACACCTTGACGTAGTCTGACACTACACTATGTTCTCAAGTTTTGAGTCTCACCATGGACCTTCAGGGACGGAAATAAATAAAAGCATGAGTGGGGTTTATCTTTTAAGGTGAATGTTCGAGGTTTGCATACTGCCCAATTGGATGTCACTGTGGGCTCGGATCACTAACTACTAACTTGCCGTTAAAAAAAAAACTATATTCTCAGGTTTTTCTTTCAAGTAAAAAGAAAGGTGAAAAAAAAGAAGAAAAAAGTGAGGTGATGAAAGAAAGTATATAAAATATTTGTTTTTAAGTTGAAATGAAAATGAAAGAAAGTAAAAGAAACTTAGGGTGCGTTTGGTTTGCATACCGAAATCACCATGAGTATAGGTTTGAATATGAGGTAGAATCAGAATCGGTATGAGGTCGGATATCAGCCATGTTTATGAAAGTTTATAACTCATTTATCACTCATTTCTTTATCTACATTTATCAAAAGTCAAAGGCATATGACCATTCAAGGGTCAAAAAGAAATGATGGATACGAAAACCTTTTACCACTTGAAGAAAACAAACTACATCGAGATTGGTGGAAAATTGTTTTAATATGAACTGATCTTTGAAACCTTCTTTGTATCTTGAAACAAACATCAAAATTGGTGGAAAATTGTTTTAATATGAATTGATCTTTGAAACCTTCTTTGTATCTTGAAACAAAACTTGCTAATGATTGTGAAAAAACAAATCAACTCAAAAATATAACTTCATACTTCATTGCATGAAATAAAATCAGTTACTTATTCGACTTCGGTGAACCAGGTTCGGAGATAACGGCGACGCAGTTTGGTGACCGATAAACTAGTTCCGGCGACACCAGTGACACAGTTTTGGTGACCGTTTAAACATCTCCGATTATAGTAGCCTCAAAAGCATATGATTTATCGATGATGACAAGAAGGTGGTAATATTTATTTGATTAGTTTTGGGTCTCTTTGGCAGTAACTGTTTTGAAGCTTTTTTAGAGCTATAAACTTTTTGTTTTATATAAAAACTCCCACTAAAAAAAGAGCTTTGTTTGAATACCAAGCTTGAAACTTTAATTTACACAAACAGCTCCAAAACAAAAAGCTGTTGAAAGAAGCGTTCTAAAATCCTTTGGAGCTATTAATACCTAAAATTACCCATGTGATCATATGTTATTGAATAGAGGGCAAAAAATAAATATTTAGTAGTTTTGTGACACAAACCATGCATGGTTTTAACTATAATATAAGAATAGACTATGTTATCTTTATTTGATCTGATGAGGAAATATGAATAATAGTTTGTGTTGGTCATCTGATCTCATTAGATTGATTGTAGGTTTTACTTTGTGTAAAATTTGTTTTCTTTCTAAATGTTCTATTTATGTGAACAGTGAACATGTATTGCTAGATGGCTGTAACTGATAACAAGGCGAAAAAAGATATATGGTGACATTAACCTTTTGTGAATTTTTAAACAAATATGTAAATCAAAATGGTCCAAATGTCTCATTTAAATGGGTCAAGCTTAAACCAAAATTTGCAACACTTTTTAACCGGTCGAGCAGACTTTTATATTTGTTTTATAAGTATAGATATGTTTCTTTATGTCATTTTACATCTTATAATTACAGTAGCTAGTTTACAAAATACTTTTATTAAAAAAAATACAGTTTGTAGTTCATGTTAGTTTACAACTTACAACTTAGAGTTTATAGCTTACAGCATGTAAGAAAATAGATGAAAAAAATAACAATTAAAATGGAAGTGGACATAATTTTGACAGAGAAAAGATGAGAGGGATAAATTTGTAATACCTACCTATCTAATCTGGTAGGGGTGAGCAGAAACCGCACCGCAAAATCGTAAAAACCGCAAGAACTCGAACCACAAAACCGCACCACGGCAAAAAACAGAGGATCGGTTTTAAGGAAAAAGAAAAACCGCAAAAATGCGGTGCGGTTGCGGTTTTACTCGTAAAACCGGAACACAAAACCCGCACCGCACCGCACCGCACATTGATTATTTAAAACCGAAAAACGGCATATTGATTATTTAATATGTGTTATAAGGCTTTTACTAGATATTATCACCGCACATTGATTATTTAAAACCGAAAAACGGCATATTGATTATTTAATATGTGTTATAAGGCTTTTACTAGATATTATCATTAATATTCTTATAACTTATAAGTCATAAGTGATGTGTATTTACATTAAAAAAATGATTGTTGTGCCTATTAATCATGTCTACAAATGTACCTAATGATTTGATTAGTTGATTTCAAAAAATGATTGGTGAGAATTTGGAGAGAGAAAATGCATAATACAATTGTATATAACTAAAAAAAACCAACATTATAAACCAAAGATCGCAAAAACCCACATTAATTATATAAGTCATAAGTGATGGTGCGGTGCGGTTAAAACCCGCAAAACCGCAAAAAAACCCGCAAAAACCAAAACCGCAAATATGATGCGGTGCGGTTTCTATTTTTATAATATACCGCAAGTGCGGTTGCGGTATTTCCTGGTACGAGGTTTATGCCTAAACCAAAAGCATGGTAATTTTTTTGAAAATATTTATATAATGGTCCATGTAATTTTTTATTTCTCATTTGATAAACCTATTATCATTATGTTTAAATTTGATAAAATTTTATAATTTAATGAGGTATTAAATGAGTTACACGTATTTAGTTGCAATAAAAAGGTCCACAAATTTAGATCTATTTTATTTCATGTCATCATAAAACTCATCTCAGTATGATGACTCAATTTATAAACATTTTCAAATTTTTATAAATATTTTCATGAACCTCTCTCATAGTAGATATCGTTATACTATTTTATGTTCTCAAGTTGAAGGAGAAATAAAAGAAAGTTAGCAGCATAGTTACAAAAATGCTTTTCATACACACTTTATCATACAAGTACTGAACCGAATTATATGAAGGGTAATTGTAGTAGTAGTATTTTACATTTCTCTCTTTTTTGTTCCCTCCTTTTACCTCAAATTAGGGTGTGAAAGTTTTGAAAGCAAGCCATAGAAAGAACCACCCTTTTCAACCTTTTGCTATCACTTTGTTTATAGAGAAAAACTTGAGACCATCCGAGTTTTTTTCTTCACTTTTTTGTTCTTTCCACCCTTTTACTCAACTTGGTAACATAGTAAAACAACAATATCCAATCTTGGTGGAACGATGTATGCGGACGAAGAGGTTGAGATGGACGGTCATACGCGGGGGGGGGGGGGGG
>BQNB010205018.1:0-10648 GCA_026074375.1 Tanacetum coccineum | reverse complement strand
AAAGACACGAATCAAGAAAAACTAAATCTTTTGCACATGGATCTTTGTAGGCCTATGCGTATTGCAAGTGTAAATGGGAAAAAGTACATCCTTGTCATTATAGATGATTACTCTCGGTTCATATGGGTGAAGTTTTTAGCATCAAAGGATGAAGCTCCTGATTTTATAATCAAGTTTGTGAAAATAATACAAGTTAGATTGAATTCAACTGTCAGGAACATTCATACAGATAATGGAACTGAGTTTGTTATTCAAACCCTGTAAGACTACTATGAACAGGTTCGCATCTCTCATGAAACATCAGTTGCGCGAACTCCACAACAAAATGATGTTGTTGAAAGGCGAAATCGTATGCTTGTTGAAGCCGCTCATACAATGTTAATCTTCACACAAGCTCCTTTATTTCTATAGGCCGAGGCAGTTGCTACTGCATGTTACACCCAAAACCAATCCATTATACGACGATGCAATGGAAAAAATCCTTATGAGCTTTTACATAATAGAAAACCCAATTTTTCCTACCTTCATGTCTTTGGTGCACTTTGCTACCTAAACAATGATAGTGAGAATTTGGGAAAATTTCAAGCTAAAGCTGATATAGGTATTTTCATTGGATATGCACCCAAGAAGAAAGCTTACCTCATCTACAACCGTCGTACCCAAAAAATCATTAAAACCATTAATGTTGATTTTGATGAGCTGACGGCAATGGATTCTGAACAACTCGGTTCAGGACCCGGACTTCAGTGTATGACTCCCGCAACATCCAGTTTAGGACTCGTTCCAAACCCTATTCCTCAACAACCTTGTATTCCACCACCAAGAGATGATTAGGATCGTTTGGTCCAACCTATGTTAGATGAATACTTTAATCCTCCAACTATTGCTGTCTCTCTAGTTCCAGTCGCTGCTGCACCAAGAGCTGTTGATTTAGCCGATTCACCTGTGTCTACATCAATTGACCAAGATGCTCCATCAACAAGTATCCCATCAACATAAGATCAAGAACATTCTCTAATTATTTCTCAAGGTTTTGAAGAATTACCAAAAACACCATATTTTCATAATGATCCACTTCATGAATCTCTTCATGAACACTCGACCTCTCAAGGATTGTCATCTAATGTGAGACCAATCCACACTTCATTCGAATCACTTGGTAGATGGACTAAGGATCATCTAATAGCAAATGTAATCAGAGATCCTTCTCATTCTGTCTCTACCAGAAAGCAACTACCGACTGATGCCATGTGGTGTTATTTTGATGCCTTCCTAACTTCTGTAGAACCAAAGAACTTCAAACAAGTAATGACCGAACTGTCATGGATCGATGCAATGTAAGAAGAAATTCATGAATTTGAAAGGCTACAAGTTTGGGAATTAGTGCCGTGTCCAAAGAAAGTCATGTTGATCAAACTAAAATGGATTTACAAGGTCAAGACTAACGAATTTGGCGGGGTACTAAAGAATAAGGCAAGACTAGTTGCTCAAGGATTCAGGCAAGAGGAGGGTATCAATTTTGAGGAATTGTTTGCACCAGTTTCAAGAATAGAGGCCATTCGTATCTTTATAGCAAATGCATCTAACAAGAATATGACAATTTTCCAAATGGACGTCAAAACGGCATTCTTAAATGGTGAGCTTAAAGAAGAGGTCTACGTTTCTCAACCATACGGATTTGTTTTCAGGACAACCCATCGCATGTGTACAAGATTAAAAAGGTTCTCTACGGTCTAAAATAAGCACCACGTGCATGGTACGACATGCTGTCAAGTTTCCCCATTTCACAACATTTCTCTAAAGGTGCAGTGGATCCAACACTCTTCACACGAAAAGCAGGAAACGACTTAAAACTGGTACAAATTTATGATGATGATATAATATTTGCATCCACTAATACTGCTATGTGTAATGAGATTTCTAATCTGATGACCACTAAGTTCATGATGTCGATGATGAGGCAAATGTCATTCTTTTTAGGATTACAAATCTCTCAAAGTCCCAGAGGCATCTTCCTAAACTAGTCAAAATATGCTTCTGAAATAATTAAAAAATATAGTATGCTAACTAGTGATTATGTAGACACACCTATGGTAGAAAAGAGTAATCTGGATGAAGATCTACAGGGGAAACCAGTTGATGCTACACTTTACCCTGGCATGATTGGATCCATTATGTATCTGACATCCAGTAGACCCGACCTTATTTATGCAGTCTGCTTATGTGCCCGATATCAGGCAAAGCCTACCGAAAAACACTTAAATGCGGTTAAGCGGATCTTTTAATACCTAAAGGGAACCATTAACATGGGTCTCTGGTACTCGAAGGATACTGGTCTGTCTCTAATAGCATATGCAGACGCAGATCAAGCGGGGTATCAAGACACTAGACGCAGTACATCAGGAAGCGCTCAATTCTTAGGTGACAAACTTGTTAGCTGGTCTTCCAAGAAGTAAAAAGCACTGCGATCTCGAGTACAAAGGCTGAATATATTGCCTTGTCTGGGTGCTGTGCTAAAATCCTATGGATGAGTTCATAGCTAACATATTATGGCTTTCAATTCAATAAGATTCCTCTGTACTTTGACAACAAAAGTGCGATTGCTTTATGCTGCAACAACGTTCAACACTCAAGAGCAAAGCACATCGATGTACGCTACCATTTTATCAAGGAGCAGGTGGAGAATGGAATAGTGGAACTCTACTTTGTTCGGACAGAATATCAACTGGCTGACATCTTTATAAAACCCTTGCCAAGAGAAAGATTCAATTTCTTGATCGAGAAACTAGGTATGAGAAGCATGTCTCCGAAAATGCTAAAACATTTGACAGAGGGAGAGGACGAGTAACGGTGGTTACTCGCAGTATATCCTGTATCATATATACATAAGAAAACATAAAAACACAAAAATATTTTTCTTTGATATAAATTTTTCAAAAAGAAAATTAAAAAATTAAAAAAAAATAAGAAAAATATAAAATATGTATCTCTGGCATGTCTTCTGAAAATCAATAACATTTATGGCCTTAGAAATGCCATTTAATAATGATACGAGGCTGTAAATGAAGTTCGAGCAGAAGTTCAAAAGATTTTAAAAACATGCCAAAAATGGCTTGCTATTATTTCTGATAGCAACCCGATCATCATCTTAAAGGCAAGTATTTTAAAAAGAAAACTTGGCTTAACAACGAGAATTAATTCTTGGGCATGGTCTACTTTATGACCATGCAAAGGCTTGTGATTACTTTGCATCACAACACGTGCTTCCTTTATTCTATGAGTGTACGTGTCAGTGTGCTTATGTGTTACGTTAAAATAAGAGAAATCTTATTTTTTATGGTGTTGTTTTCAGAAATAAAACATTAATATCATAAATTCATCAGAAAAAATCATTTTCAAAGACATTTTTTGACCACTCAAACAATGACTACAGCTCTTTAAATAGAAAACGGGTCATTGTTTGAGGGGGAGAAAATGTCAAATATCTTCTTCATAAAATCAGTTTGTGATAAATGGAAAAAGGTTTTAAACAATAACGGGTTAACAATTAAAAGGGAGTTATTAGGCTTACTTAAGTGTTTGATCCCCACTTAATTAAAAGATGAATGCCCCTTAAGCTTGTATAAGGGATTATGTTATATTAAGATAATCTAACACAACTATAATAGAAACTTTATTTGAATGTATTAAAGATTATGCGGAATCTAATCTTTAATATTAAGAAGAATTCTCAATGAAACAATAAAACTAAGAACATATAATTCAATAAACAATAAGCTCCAATATTATTAATGAAACAATACGAATACTCTTAATAGTATTAGGGTTACAAAACCTTGAAGCTATGATAATTCTATGAATGACTTGTATGTGATCTTGTGATATGTGTATTGGTATATCTCAATCTCTATGCCCTACGACCTCCTTTTATACACCAAGGATTCCTAAACGGCTTACAATACTTTCCTAAGTAATCATAATCTTCTAAACAAATAACTTATACATATCCTTTACCAAAATATCTCATACAAATCACATAAGCAGTACTAACTAACTCAGCAGTACTAACTTCTTCAGCAACATTAACTTTGTACTAACAGTAGTAACTTTTGTACTAGCAGTAGTAACTACTTAGCAGTTTTCTTCTAAGTCTATGAGCAGCACTAATATGCACTAGCAGTAGTAACTTTACACTAGCAGTACTAACTGTGTACTAGTAGTAGTAAACACTTAGCATTTTTCTCTGAAGTTCTTGAGCAGTACTAAAACAACTAAACAACATTAACTCTGATATGAGCAGCAGTAATACTAGCAACATTAAGAAGGCTTTTAATCCCAACAATCCTCCCCTAAACTTGATATTTATCTCCAAAATCATCAAGTTTCTCCAATAAAAATTCTATAATCACCAGGAGGATGCTTCTAAACACTTCATTGATTCTTAATCTATTTTGTGAAAAGTTTAAGAAGCTGATATACCATTTCCACAGAAATGAATCAACCTGAGCTTCCTTGTTTAGCATATTCTGCACTTGTATGTGGTGTAAGGGGATATCACTTTACTACCAGCCTTAAATCATTCAGATTGCCAACTCAAGCCAATGTGCCTCACAATAGTCAAATATCTTTCAGCTTAAAACTTGTACCTTTGTTGCAACTTCCAGATTTTCATCTTCTACATTTGGTTCAAACATTGTTTTCAAATCATTCCATAATACTAAATCCAAGTATTCCACTGGTCTTGTTGACTTATATTTAGCTTTTACCATCTTGTACAGATCTTCCAAATCTTCCCTGGTAAAACTTTTAAGCATGTTAGACAAAAGACCCTAGAATTTGAGACTTTCCCTCAGCTCTCACCTATTTGATAATAGCTTTTATCTTTTCCTTCTTTATGGATCTTCCAGTCAACAATACTTGGAGACTTAGTAGCTAAAGGTACAACATCAATTGTAACCTCTTCTTTATCTGGAATGACTTCCATTAGACTTTGAAGCTTGTTGTGTCTTTATCCTTATCTATTTTCTGCTTCTTAGTACTCTCTTGTTCCAACTCTTCTCCTGCTCTCTTTGAACTACCTTCCACCAAGTCTGCTCTGAAGTTAACAAATGTATTCACCCTCTTGAAAGCTTTGTCAAACATCTTCTGAACATAATCAAAAGATTTGTTCTTCAAGTCTTTGAGCTTCTTTCCTTCCATATTCTTTAGGTAAGTACACATAATTTTTCTTTGTTGAGCTTGGGTTGGTGGTTTGTTCCTTTGCTCTTCTACTCTTTTAGCTACAAAATGCTTTCTTCTTTTCTCTAAGAGTTGTTGAAATAATGTAGCCTTTTCTGCATCAGACAACTCTTCTTGTTCTTGTGCTTGCAATCTTTTAGCCAATTGATAATCAACATCAATCTTTGCTTGAATATCATCCCATTCTTCAATCAAAGCAATATTGGCTTCTTTTTCTTTTTCAGCTTTCTCTCTTGCAAGTCTTTCTTCTTCATCAAATTCAGCTTGTAACTTTAAAGCAACTTCTTCATCAAGCCTGATTAGATCTTTCTTCTTCATAGGCTTCACAGGTTCTTCTATCATTATTCCTTTACCCTTGTCCTGTGATTGTTGTGAAGAAATTATTGGTGTAGATTTTGTTGTTGTAGATTCACCTGGCTCTTGAAAAATAATCCCTTTCACCTTGGGTTTTGAAGTTTTTAATGCTTCAAGTGCTTGAGCCAAAGTAATCTCTTCAGTAGTTATTGTAACAGTTGTTGCAGCAGTACTAACTTGAGCAGCATCAACTACTTCTTCAACAACATTTTCATTTTGCCCTGCAACAAACACTACATCAAACATTTCTTCATCCACATTTTGAACATTAGCCAGGGTAATGTCTTCATCTGCATCAATAACATTAATCCTCCTCCCTTGTTTGGATGCATCCTCACCCAAATCTTCTTCATCACCAACGGATTCTACCCTATCACTCAAACCAACTTTGTATAGTCTCTTTAGCTTATGAGTTTCTTGAACTTCCTTTTTTTCAAGCTTCTTGACCCTCTTTTTCAAACTAGCAATCTCATTAGCTTGAGTGGTATTTGTTTTCTCCAAATCAAGAACCTTCTTTTGTAAATTGGTACATAGTTCCATCAGTTCATTGAGTTTAAGTCTATCCTCATCACTTCGAAGTGTGTTACCTTTTGCGAGCAGTAAATCATTGGAAAGTTTAGATACATTCTCAAACCTAGTTTGAGAAATAGTATCCCCTATGGTTTCTTGGCACCTGGAACCACCACCTGAAGTAGTACCTAGGGAACTAGATTCATAAGAACATGTTCCTTAGATCGGGGTCCTTCAGTATAGGTTACCATATGTCCTGCTCTGCTTCTAAGCAAGAAGCAGTAATGGCAGCCCTCACTAAAACTGTCACCCAACTCCTTATGGACAGCCTCATTCGCAACATTTTCACTAGGATCACTAGACTGAGGTATCTGAGTGTCCTTTCTTTTAGGCTTCCTAGGTTTTTGTGTCTTTTGAGGTTGAGGAGATGGTTGAATAAAAGTGGGTGTGTGATGGGGATCAGTTAGAATTGATGAACCTTCACCTAATTCTTGTTGGTTTTATACCACCATTGTTGGTAATAAATGTGTTACTCTACTAGAAAAACCTTTTCCTACCCTTCTCATATTTGCAAAAATCTTTTTAGTATGAGAGGGAGCAACCTAAATTCTGTTATGAGTTGACAGATCACCAAGTTGTTGTTCCAGAAATACTTATACAAACCTTGAATACATTAAAAATTTCCCAGACACATTATCCAAGTTTCTAACCATACTTTCAAAAATGTATTTTGAAAAGTTGAACTTCTGGTTTGTTGCTAAGCAGATAATAGCAGATACCATAGTGCTACTAAACTCATTCCATGCAGTAGTCTTTGGACTTAGACATTGTAGAATAGTATAAATCAAAAATTTCCACTGTGGGGAAAAGAATGACTTAGAAAAAGTGAGCTTCTGTGAAATTTTCTCATATCCCATCTTTGCAAGTTGTTCAAAAATGGTAGAGTTTGGTAAATAATCAATACCTTCCTCATCTTCGAGTTTAAGATCTCTTCTTACAGATGCTTCAGAGATAATTATGTTCTTGCCATCTACTAGGGCATGCAACTGTACTTCCCCAATGATAGTTTTAACCACGCTAGTAGACCAGAATTGTTCAATGCAAGAGATATATAGTGGGATTAACCGTTAATGCATATCTTATAGGTTGTGCATTCAGAAAATCCACAATTTGTTCAAGCCCATCACTTTCTGCGGGTTAAGACAAAAATACGACCATGTTATGAGTATCTGCAAACTTTAGGGTCGTCATTTGTGTTGGGTTTTGATGATGGATGATAAAATTGAGTTAGGGTTTGTGATTAAAGAGTTTACGAGAGTATGAAATTGATTGAAACCCATAATCGAAGTATTTATGAAAATACCCTCAATAGCATTAACTTGAACCCAACAGTGGTAACTCAGCAGTAGTAAGTGTATGCCTAGCAGCATTAACTTAGAACCAGCAGTAGTAAGTTATGCCTAGCAGCATTAACTTTAAGTCACCAATATTAACTCCAATTCTATTCCAAAAAGCTTTTCCATCATCAATCTAACACTTTTATTTGCTTTTCCTGCAAAATGTTAGTCCAGAAACCAAGAAAACACAAGCCATAGTAATTTTCACAATCATCATAGTATTAATTATACCTAGCAGTATTAAGTATAACTATCAGTAGTAACTCAGCAGTATTAAGTGTAACCAGAAGTACTAATTATACTTAACAGCAAGAACTTTTAATGACATGAATAATAATACTAATTCATACAAAACTCTATAAAAACATAAAGAGATAAAAACTATAAAGAATATATCATTCCAAATACTAACAATCAAAAATTGAAAATCTACTTACTTCAAAAGCTTTAGCAAGCAATCTGCACAATCTTATCAGTATGGATTTTAACCATTTTAATTAATTTCTTTTCATTGCAATCTCTAATAAAATGATGTATGATCTCTATATGCTTTTTTTTGAATGAAAAACAGGATTTTTAATTATGCAAATAGTACTGTTATTATCAATAAAGACCTTGGTATGCATAAAATTATAACCATAATCAAGTAGTTGATTCTGAATCTAAAGCACTTGTCTACAACAATTTAAAGCAGCCACATACTCAGCTTCTGTTGTGGAATTTTCAACCACTGTGTGTTTTTCTATTCCACTGCCATGATATTAATCTCATCCAAGGAATTGATAACCTTCCTATTGTAGTCCTTCCTACCAACTTGCTCCAAGCAAACTTCCTATTAGTGTATGCTACCAAATTCAAAAGGAGAATCTTTGGATACAAAGGAGCCTAATTATGGTTTGACCTTTAAGTACCCAAAAATCCTTTTCACAGCTGAAGATGTGTAAACCTTTGGATTTGACTTGGTATCTAGTCACATGCACACACAATAAGCATGATGTCAGGTCTTAAACATGAAATGATACATTAATGAACCAAACATTGCCTATACATTGAACAACACTTCTTTTACACATCTTCATCCTTAAGCAAGAGGCTTTTGAGTTTTCCATTGGTGTGCTGCTGTCATGACTTCTATAAAACAAATTTCTTCAAAATTTCAACAGCATATGTTATCTTGACTAATAAATATGTTCTCCTTCTTCCTGCTGCCCTATGTAATCCAAGAAGAATGTAAGTTATCCTATAAACCATCTGAATTTCTATGCCTCACTTCTCAAATGCATTGCATAGCTCCTTCTTTGTTGAACCAAAGATGATATCATCCACATAAACTTGCACCAGCAAAATATCAACTTTGTGCCTTTTGATGAATAAGGTCTTGTTAATTTTCCCTCTTTGAAACCCATTGTCCCAACAGATATGTTTGACAAGTTTCATACCAAGCATTAGGAGCTGATGTAATCCATACAATAGCATTTTCAACCTTGTATACTCTATCAGGAAAGTCTGGATTCTCAAATCCTGGTGGTTGACATACATACACTCTTCTTTAATCTTCTAATAGAAAAAGCACTTTGTACATCCATTTGATATACACGAAATCTTTAACTGAAGCATATGCAAAAAATAGCCCAATTGCTTCAGATTTTTGCAACAAGGCAAAACTTCATCATATGTTAATCCCCTTCTTGCTTGTGTGTATCCTAGACAGAAGCCAATCTTGCTTATTTTCATTAATCACAAATCCCCTTTCATCCTTTTTATTCCTGAAAAACCTATTTAGAGCCTATAGCCTTTTTTCATATGGTAAATCCACTAAAGTCCAAACTTCTTGTAACTTGAATTATAGAAGCTCTTCCAACATAGCCTCTATCCAGCTTGGATCCTTCAATGCATACTTTTTGTGATAAAAAGCAAGCAAACAAGCAGTTTTGAAGGTCTTTTATGTTGTTTTCTTTATGTGTTGAATTAGTACTAACAAACCATGTTCCTTCCAAATTCTTTGACATCCTTTCCCATTTGATGTAGCTGAATTGCAAATCTTCCAAATCACTTTTATCACGAGGAGATCTTATATGAATTCTTGTAGTTAGAAAAGGTCTGACTTGGATTATTGTATCCAAATTGTTAATGTCAACCTCTGCACCAACATCATCATCATCATCTCTTGAGAAGTCAAATATGTTAACATCTTCCAAAGCAAGCATATTTGGATCATCTGGAAGTTTAATGCTTATTTTTCCACCAACAGTATTAACCTTATTTATGCCAACAACATTAACATGTTTAGTGCTGTTAACATTCACTATCTTTTCTTGGATCTTCATCAACCTTCTTTCCATCATCACTTGAAGGATTGGATCCATCATCATGAGAACTCTTTGGATCTTGGGAATATGGTGGATCAGCAGTCCATAATGGTAGCAAAATGTAATTTTTGACAGGTTCTGTCTCCTTTCTAGCTTGACCTGCATTATCACTTGCTTTTGTACCTGCAAAACCATTAGACTGTGTACCTGCAACAATTGGCTCATAATTCATTGTTCTTGTTAGTGTTTGGCATTTTAGGTCCGTTTTTGGTTATTTCAGCTCGTTTTTAAAGGTAAAAGGTATGTGTAATTAAGCACATACCACTTCCACTATCCTTGTTCTACTATTGAATACTCTAAAGGCTTTACTATTTAAAGAGTATCCAACAAAGAAACCTTCATCAGCCTTACCATCAAATTTGCCTAAGTGATCTATGGTATTAAGAATAGTAACAAGACACCCAAATGGTCTCATAAAACTTAAAGTTGATGTTTTACCATGAAAAAGTTCATATGAGGTCTTGTTATGAGGTTTAACTACTAACACTCTATTTTGCACATAGCAAGTAATATTAACTGCTTCTGCCCAAAAAGTAGTTGGCAACTTAGAATCAGCTAGCATAGTCCTAGCAGCCTCAATTGGTGTCCTATTCCTCCTCTCAGCAACTCCATTTTGTTGAGGAGTTCTAGCTACACTAAATTGTCTTAAAATACCCTTTATTTCACAAAACTGATTCATCTCTCTATTTTTGAACTCAGTCTCATTATCATATCTAATCACCTTAATCTTGTGATCTACTAGATTTTCTATCCCAGTTATAAAGGACTTAAGAATGCCAC
>BQNB010205015.1:0-10648 GCA_026074375.1 Tanacetum coccineum | reverse complement strand
GGCTTCGGTTTTTCACGCTATTTCCAATCTCGTGCTCGGTTTTGTTTGATTTTTGCCTTGTTTTTGTTTTTTTGTTGATATCCGTTACCTGCACAGTAAATGAAACAAAACAAGCATATATTTGGCATTTTAAGTCCGTTTTTTGTCATTTAAGCTCGTTTTATTGAGAAAAAGGTATGTGTATTTAAGCGCATACCACGTCCTTTGAACATTTTCGGTCTCATTTTGAGCATTAGATCCCTCAACAACTTCCTCTTGAACATAAGCTCGTCTAGTATTTCTTCCAGTATTACCAAAGTTCCTGCTTGGTTTCTGGTGTTGGATGAAGTACGAAGACGATTATTTGTTGGATTAGAGAAATTTTGAGTAATGGCTCGAGCAAGTAACAACATTGCAGAGGCTAGAGGATCTTCAGAATTGGTTTGAACATCATCCTGCTGGTACTCATCATCATAATCAACCACAGACGTAGGATGCGTTACATAATAAGATGAGGTATTTCTGGAAGATGAACCCGTGTGTGCTACTAGAGCCAAAGGATCATGAGACTTATCTAACTTCTTTGCCCGTGATACATTAACCAGTTTCTTGAATTGCTGAAGGTAATCAAAGAGATCATCAAACGAATCTATTGTCAAACATTTAGCAAGACGAACTTGGGTGACATATTTCAACCATTCTAGTTGCAAGCTATTCAGGAACTTTGTGTTAACTATGAAAATTAGAAAAATCATTTTATTTCATTCCAAATCATTCATTAACTGAGCAAAGCGATTGTAGACAAAAACAAGTGCTTCCCCTGGTTCAGTAACAAACTGATCAAATTCGTTCATAAAATGAGTTTCTCTGTCAACTTGGTTTTGTATAGTGCCCCTCATCAGACGTTCAACTCTTTTCCACATTTCCTTGGCCGTAGTGCAAGCATCCACAAAGTTGTAAATTTCATTTGGAATTGAAAGTAGAATCAGATTCACGAGCTCAATTTCAGCATCATAGTGCAATAATTCATCACCTTGTAAATCCTCTACAGTCTGCACTGTCGGTAATGTCGAACCAGTAGGAACAAACATTTGAAACTGATAAGGACCTTCATCAAGTGTTTTGTTAAGCCACTTTCGGTTTTCTCTCTTTCGATTTATGTATCGTCTAAATCTACTTACCTATGATATATAACTACCCATTTCAAGCATGGGTGGCCTAGTCTCAGAACCGGCATCAGCGAGAGATTGTTGATATGTTTTGGATGTCGACATTACGTATGATTCAAAGATTGGATCTTTGTAGACGAAAATGAGTGATATTTGTGAGAAAAATCCCAAACTCGGTAACAGTTGTCAAATTCGGATAACACTATTCTCGGATAACAAGTAGCCTGAAACTCGGTACACTTCTCGGACAGAACTAAAACTCGGACAAAGAATACTATCAAACTCGGTACTCTCAAAACGTAGTAAACTCGGAAATACTCTTAACCAAAAATCGAATAACTTGTTTTATTTCAAAAAATTGATTTAATCAAACTCGATAAAACCAAAATTTGAAAAAATCCTTATAATATGAATTAACAAGAACCACAATCTCGATAGAACCAAAAGTAATGATGTCTTAATAATCCAAAACACTTATATCACCAAATTCGATAAGACCAAATTTGATTTCCGAGTTTAGTAATTACCGAATTTATGTTTCAAAAACCCAATCCACGATAAAACCATGAACTTGTGATGTTTTAAGACTTTGTAAGCTTATTTCCGAGATTGAATCACTAAATCCGTATTCACACTTTTTGATAAAACCGAAAATGTACGAATACTTATGAAACTCGATAGGCAACCGAGTTTATCAATAACCACCTAATATATGATTTTTGATAGAACCGAAAATGCGTATATATCTATTACAACACTTTTTCTACCGAGATTAAACTAATAACGATACAAAAGCTCCCGAAAATGATCCGAGAATACTAAAACCCCTTCCGAGAATACAAAAACACTTCCAAGACTGCTAAAAACACCAATACACCATCACCTCAAATCCATTAGAATAGTCGATAATGATCAATTACTCGAAATAGCTGCCAAAATACAAATCGAAAGCTCAAGAATCTCAACCGAATCCTCCGAATTAAATTTTGTGGTTCTCGGACGTGTAACAATCCACAAATCGAATCACTCTAATTCTCTAATGGCGTATGATACCACTTGATAGGTCTTGTTTATCTTGAATCATACATGATCATCAATGAAAGCTTAGAGACAATAGTAGAGGATGACAAGTATTTAATTTTTAAATGATATAAAATAGAGGGAAAATGGAAAAGATTATTACAAGGCTTACCCTTCTAATGGTGATTACAAGGGGTATTTATAAGAGAGGGAAGGAAGCTTACCTTCCTTTATTTTTCTAATGTTTTACTTCTAGTCCCTATACTTTGGTAATTATGCTATTTCTTACTTTTAGCATAATAAACCTTATTACAAGCTACTTTATTTTTAACAAAATAAAGACTAATGACTAAATATTATTAAACCACATAATCGGCACTTTTTATTAACCTAACACATAGCCCTACTCTTTACTCGTTTTGAATAAATGTTTTATAACTTGGGGTGAAAAACATTGCTTGCTTTTAAAACTAGACATAAGTACTATACGTGAGAATTTTCCTATTTACGTGTTGCCTAAGTAGCGTTTAGACCACTATTGCCCGAATCATCATGAACCGTTAATTACCTTAAACCGACTGGCTGGTTAAGTGAGCGCGAGTGAATAAATAGATCTATTAGGATTAATAATCCCCATCCGGGTTTGGTTATTCTTATTGGTCGGGTACTTGACGGACTGTACAGGCCAACGGATGTATATCATGTCGGTGGTCTTTGGTTGGTCACCTTTAAGGGCAAGACTTATATAGCAGTATACATGCTACATTCCACTGTTAGCCTCGATGTCATGATCTTAGTGTAACGTAAATGCCTCTTTATGTGAAGTTGTATCTCCTATAACTGTCACATGCGTTTTGAAATCTTGTGGTCCACACTGATAATATTTAAACTAAAACCTATAAATTCACCAACTTTATGTTGATGTTTTAAGCATGTTTTTCTCAGGTGCTTAGCTTGGATGTCGTTGCTTGAATTATGTGAAGTCTTTTGCTTGGACCGTTTTTTCAAGAAATTATCTATGTTTTTAAATACCGTTGTTGAAACTCATTTAAACTTCCGCATTTTAACTCTTGAATCATTTAAATTGTTTGATATAAAACTTATTAATATTTAAAATTTATGCAACGGTGTTTATTTTCAAAACGTACCTTTAGAAGTCATTCTTTATGCTTTGTACTTGAGATATTCATGAACGTCACGTCTCCGAACGCTTATTCTGACGAGACCCTATTTGGGGGTGTGACAGACATTTAAAATATCAGAGTTTGCAAAACAGGTCCCAACAGTTTTAATAAAACTCATTTTTTCAAACATGACATAAATTTTAAACATGATATAATGTTTAGATAAAGTTTTCATCGAATTTTAATTCAGAGAAAGTCTTTACAAAATATAGTGTTTTCAAAGATTTAAGTTTTATTGAATGTATAAAATGAAGAGTCTCCAATGTACATATTCGTGTGTCTTCCCTCCGAGCAATACCTGAAAGACCTGAGATTAAAACATGCTAAAAAAGTCAACAAAATTGATGAGTGAATTCATATATCAGTAAAAGTATAGGCCATAAGATTTAAGTAATGTAGACAAAAGAAATGAATTCACCAAGTCTAAAAGAAATATATATTATTGCTCTAAGCTCGTGACACCGAACCTTAACAATATGCAAACCCCAATCAGTTTTGTGCCCCCATCAAAAAGTAGGATGTTTTGCCCAACACCCAAGTGATATTATTTCAAATGTTAAATGCGTCCGTTGGTTGGTATTAGTTGTTGCGTACCCGGACAGGGATTGTCAGTCTCAATAGATCTATTCACAATATTCACGTTTACTACAATAGCAATTAACGGCTCATGATAAAGGGGACTTAATTGGAAGTAGGTACTTAGGCAATAATAATCAGGAAATAGCATACAGTCTCAAAAGTACTTATGTCCAATGTGTAAATCAAGCACGTAATCTCACCCCGTAGCGTTTGTAAAACAAATAAGTAGAAAAAGGGGCTATGAACTCACTGTAAGTAAACGAGAATAAGATGTCAACGACAACGAGAGTGAAGATGAGAACTTCTAACCGCGACCTAGAATAATGGTGCGCAATTAGAAAAAGAAATATATAATAAAATGACATATAAGTCAAATATATAAACAATAGTATAGTAGAATCCATATGTGTGTATCTTAAGTTATTTTGTATAAACGAGCCTTTAAGAAAGTATATTATCCGCTTTTAAGTTATGCCTCTTATAACATCCGTTGCCCGATGAGGTATTATTTTATACTATAAATAATAGTAATTAATCATTTAGAATGTATTATAAAAAAAAGAATGGTAAGTTATAAGTCATAATTAAATAAGTGACAAGTTAGTTTAGGAAGAGTGCCCAAATCATGAAGAATAAGACATAAAGGACTAGAATTGCCAATTAGGCAAACTTAAATTAATAAATATTAATAAAAGGAAACACTTGGCATTTCCTAGAACTATTAAGTTTAGGGGTGTGTGTGTGTTCTGTGTCGATTCAATCAAGAAAGGAAAAAAGAGGAAAGTTGGAAATTGATCAGATTGATAAAATTGAACAAGAAGAAAAGAAGTATAAGCTACTAGGAACCCTTAATTGCACTCTCTATACCAAGTAAGTAAAATTCCTAATTTAGAAATTAGGGTTAATGTGTTTATTTTTTGGTATATTGGTTAAAGGTAGTTAATTTATGATCCTAGAATACTAATTAGTTGTTATTAGGGTTAATTTCCCTATAGGAAGCAAAGGAGGATCAAGCCTTGAATTCAAGTAGGAGTTTAGTGGCATAATTAAGGTAAGTGTATTGACTAAACATGATAATGTGATCATAATGTGAATTTTGTTATGTTATGATTATTTTGTTCAAGGAATTATGAATGTGTGTAGCGTGGATCCAATGCTTGTAATGTAATGATAGCATAATTATTTATGCTTCAAAAAGGTATGTAATTGATATGAATGAATTCCTTGTATGTGTTATAGCTAGTTTGACCCATAGCCATAACTTAATGAATGATGTTTATGCCATATACTTACTAAGCGTCTTGCTTACGGATATAGTTTACTCATGTTTTGTAGGATCGAGTGGTGTGGACAAGGGTAAAGAGAAGAATTAGCTTGTTGAAGTAAGAAGTTGGATATTTTGATTTTTGTAAGTAGAATACCATCCTCTTTTGATCAAGGAGTATTGAAGTTAAATCCCCAAGTGTTCATTGTCGTTTTTGGTAAAATTCTTATATGTTATATGGGTCAATTTCATTATGGGTCAAAACAAAATAGTTAAACGATCATGTATGTCATGTGTGGGTTCAAGGCTAGTGTCTAGTTTGTTTTGTCAAGTAAATGTTGGAATGGATATGTATGTGTAGCTATGATTCAGACAAAGAACGTTTAGTAATGGTTCATGACTTGTTGTCTAGTGAAAGTTAAGAAATGGAAGTTTGGCGAAGGATGTTGCCAAAGATATTAGTTAAATGCAAGTCATGATTGGATTGAGTATTTAGGATATGTTATGTTTGCTTTTGAATTACAAGTGTCTTACCCTGTACTGAGTTTATGCCGTAACCCAAAGGGTTACGCCGTAACAAAAAAATGGGGTACTTTCTGAGGTGCCATAAACTTATGTTTACGCCGTAACATAAAACAAGTAAAAAGTTTACGCCGTAACCATCTCTTGGGTTACGTCGTAACCTTATGTCTGATGATACAATTAGAATGAATAAAATTTTAGGGATTTCTTTATTGATGAAAAGACTTATTGGATTTATTTTTGAATATTAAAGTTTATAAGGGTCTTTGGAGATATAAATTTTAAATAATTGTAAAGTAAAAACGTGAAGTTCTTTCTAGTCTGATGTTTATTAAAAAGCTTAAAATTTTTGGTCATTTTTGAGTCTAATAAAAAGGGGCGTTTCAACTTGGTATCAGAGCCTTGGTCTAAGACATCTAGGATGCCATGTTAGGATTTCCTAGACTTAGACTTTTTAGGCGAGGGTGATACAATGAGTAGTATGTATGTAGGACTTGCGACTTTCGAAAATACATGTGTGGAATATTTTTATGACTACGCTTGGCCACCATAGTGATAAAAATAGGAAGCATATGTATTGTGGAATTGTGAGGACTATATACCTAAGGTAAATATAGGATGTGTTAAATATAAATTGTGAAATGTAAATGATAAAGCTAATCCATGTTTGTGATACGTATTAATAAGTTGAATCTTTAATTACAGTAAGAAGAAAAGATGGTTGATGAGCATCATAAGGGAGTCCAGAAAGTTTCCACCTCCAAAGGAGCCAAGTCTCCATTATATGATGCAATTCGTTGTGAGAATGAAAACAAGTCTTTCTCTAGTTCCAAAGGCCTCAACTTTAGAGGGTTCACGAAATAGGAGACGAAAGTCTAAAGCTCTATGATAAATAAACAAGTAGGAAAAGCGATCAAGAATGTGATGCCGTATTATATTAGCCAAACAACCGACAATCTTAAGGAGGTGATCCAAAGGGAACTAGAAGAGTTTAGGAAAGGTGGGATTATGAATGATTATACGAAAGAAGATAAGGTGAAGCCTGACATTGTCACAGGTACAATTCTTATCAATTCCAAACCCGCTCGTGTGTTATACGATTCGGGTGCAAGTGTCTCATTTGTGTCTTATGAATTTAGCAAAAACTTATCCATTTCACCAAATAAACTTCCTTTCCCTTTAGAAGTTGAAATAGCCGATGATAAAGTTGTGGTTGTGTCTAACGTGTATTGTGATGTGGAAATAGAAATTGATGATAGTATATTTAGAATTGATTTGATTCCCATAATGTTAGGATTAATTGATATAGTAATCGGCATGGATTGGCTTGATAAATATAACGCCAATATCTTATGTAGTTAAAAGTTAATCCGGGTGATAAATCCTCAAGGCCGTGAGATCATTATTCATGGAGATAGAAGGAAGGATGATTTTAAGTTATGTTCCGTAATGAAGGCTAGGAGATATTTGTCACGTGGTTGCCATGCTTTTATGGCACATGTGATAAATACAAATTTTAAGAAGAAAAGTGTGGAAGATGTTCCAATTGTTAATGAATTTCCTGATGTCTTTCCCGAAGACTTGCCGGGTATTCCGCTCGAAAGGCAATTCGAGTTTCGAATCGATCTTATTTCGGGTGCAACTCCTATAGCTATACCGTTTAGCTCCGTCCAAAATGAAGGAGTTAATGAGTCAACTCCAAGAATTACTTGATAAGGGTTTTATTCGTCCTAGTAGTTCATCATGGGGAGCTCCGGTTCTATTCGATAAAAAGAAGGATGGTAGCATGAGAATGTGCATTGATTACCGTGAGTTAAATAAAGTCACGGTGAAAAATGTATATACTTTGCCAAGAATCGACAACCTTTTCGATCAAATTCAAGGTGCAAGATGGTTTTCAAAGATTGACCTACGTTCGGGTTATCACCAATTGAAGGTCCGAGAAGAATACATTCCTAAGACGGCTTTTAGGATGTGTTATGGGCACTTTGAATTCGTCGTTATGCCATTTGGTCTTAATAATGCACCGGCCATTTTCATGGATCTCATGAACCGAGTGTGTAGGCCAATGTTGGATAAGTCCGTTATTGTATTCATCGATGATATTATTGTCTACTCCAAAAACAAAGAAGAATATAAAGTTCATTTACGGGAAATTTTAGAAACTCTTTGAAAAGAAAGATTGTATGCCAAATTCTCAAAATACGAATTTTGGTTACAAGAAGTTCAATTTCTCGGTCATGTTATAAATTCCGAAGGTCTTAAGGTTGATCCAACTAAAATTGAAGCGGTGATGAATTGGCAAGCTCCGGAGAATGTTGGCGAAATTCAAAGTTTTCTAGGTCTCGCGAGTTATTACTGCAGATTTATTCAAGACTTTTCTAAAATCGTGTCCTCGCTAACTAAGCTCACCAAGAAGAATACTCCTTTTGTACGGAGTGAAGAACAAGAAGAAGCTTTTGTCACCTTACGGAAAAAGTTGTGTGAAGCTCCAATTCTCATTCTTCCGGAAGGAACTGAAGATATGATTGTTTATAGTGATGCGTCGTATTCCGACCTCGGTTGTGTTCTTATGCAACGTGGCAAAGTTATTGCTTATGCATCAACGAAATTGAAGAAACATGAAGAGAATTATCCAACTCATGATCTTGAATTTACGGCGGTTGTCTATGCTTTGAAAATTTAGAGGCATTATCTCTATGGTGTAAAATTCATAATTTACACCAATCATAGGCTTCTCCAATACTTCTTAGAGAAGAAAGATCCTAATATGAGGCAACGGATATGGTTAGATTTACTTAAGGACTATGATTGTGAAATTTACTACCATCCTATTAAGACGAACGTTGTAGCGGATGCGTTGAGTCAAAAAGAAAGAAAAATTTATGGGAATTCACTCATTACGAATGATCGTTACTTCCGATCTCTTTGATAAAATAAAAGTGGCTCAAGTGGAGGCATTGAAGAAAGAGAATTGGAAGAGTGAGCATATTACATCTTACATTCCTCATCTTGAAGATGATAGTCGAGGGGTTAAGACTCGACAAGGAAGAATTTACATTCCTTTCTGAAGCCATGTTAAGGATTTACTTTTAGAAGAAGCGCACAAGTCAAAGTATTCGATCCATCCGGGAGCTATAAAGATGTATCTTGATATGAAGAAAAATTATTGGTGGCCGGGTATGAAAAGATATTGTGTAAAATATGTCGAGAAGTGTTTGACATGTTTGAAAGTCAAGGCCGAACATCAAAAACCGTATGGAAAAGTTCAAACTTTAGAGATTCTAGTTTGGAAATGGGAGAAGATTACGATGGACTTCGTGACTAAATTACCAAGGACGACAAAGAAGCATGATTCAATTTGGGTTATAGTTGATCGATTGACCAAAAGTGCTCATTTTATTCTAATCCGAGAAAATATGCCCATTCATAAGTTGGCGAAAATCTATGTCAACGAGATCGTAGCACATCATAGAGTACCCGTTTCCATTGTTTCGGATAGAGATGGACGATTTACTTCTAATTTTTGGCGGGATTTTCAAGAAGAGCTAGGTACAAAATTGCATATGAGCACGACATTTCATCCTCAAATGGACGGTCAAAGTGAACGAACGATCCAAACGTTGGAGAACATGTTATGAGCTTGTGTAATCGACTTTGGAGGTAATTGGGATGATCATCTACCCTTGGTAGAATTTGCCTATAATAATAGTTACCATGCAAGTATTAAGATGCCACCAAATGAAATGCTTTATGTGAGAAGATGTAACGCCGGTATGTTAGGATGAGGTAGGAAGTAGAGAGTTAGCAAGCACGGATGTGGTTTTAGCAACAACCGAGAAGATAGAAACTATCCATGAAAGATTAAAGGCGCCACAAGATAGATGGAACAGCTATGCCGATAATAGAAGAAGACCAATTGAGTTTAATGTAGGAGATTTTGTTATGTTAAAAGTTTCACCGTAGAAGGGTGTGTTACGATTCAAGAACAAAGGAAAACTTAGTCCGAGGTTTATAGGACCGTTTAAAATCTTGAAACGAGTAGGAGAAGTAGCATATGTCTTATAAATCCCCAAAGAAATGAGGGTATTCACAATACCTTTCATGTGTCATATCTAAGGAAGTGCTTAGCGGACGAGTCAAGTATTATCACTTTGGATGATGTAGAGATAGATCTGGAATTAAGCTCCTTAGAAGAACCGATGACAATTTTAGGAAGGAAATCAAGACAACTTCGCAACAAGATAATCTTGTTAATGAAAGTTGAATGGAAGCATCGAAAGGGGACAAGCATTAGGTGGCAACAGGAAGAGAAAATTAGGACTAGATATCCTTATCTATTTTAAGAGTAGATATCAGGGATGAAATCTTATTTAAGGGGTGGAGAATTGTAACATCCGTTGCCCGACGAGGTATTATTTTATAGTATAAATAATAGTAATTAATCATTTAGAATGTATTATAAAAAATGGTAAGTTATAAGTCATAATTAAATAAGTGACAAGTTAGTTTAAGAAGAGTGCCCAAAGCATGAAGAATAGGACGTAAAGGACTAGAATTGCCAATTAGGCAAACTTAAATTAATAAATATTAATAAAAAGAAACACCTGGCATTTTCCATAACTATCAAGTTTAGGTGTGTGTGTGTGTGTGTTCTGTGTCGAATCAATCAAGAAAGGAAAAGATAAAAGTTGGAAATTGATCAAATTGATGAAATTGAATAAGAAGAAAAGAAATATAAGCTACTAAGAACCATTGATTACACTCTCTATACCAAGTAAGTAAAATTCCCAATTTAGAAATGAAGGTTTATGTGTTTATTTTTGGGTATATTGGTTAAAGGTAGTTAATTTATAATCCTAGAATACTAATTAGTTGTTATTAGGGTTAATTTTCTTATAGGAAGCAAAGGAGGATCAAGCCTTGAATTC
>BQNB010205014.1:0-10648 GCA_026074375.1 Tanacetum coccineum | reverse complement strand
TAGTTTTGAATTTCATCAATCTTCTTGTTGTTAGCAGATGCTGAAGTAGACGGTTCTCCAATCGACCTACTGATATTTGCGAGTATGCGATCGGGCCCTTTGGATATATATCTCCATCCGTAATATTCAACATTTATGTGTCCTTCAAATGCCAGACACAAAACTCGATTATACGGAACGACATTATAGTTATCCAATCTTGATTCGTGTTTCATAAAATAAGTCCCAGTATCTCTTCGTCGGTATTGTGTATGACCATTGCTGTCAAAGAACGTATTGGCATTAAATCTCTTAGGAAATTTTTTGTTGTAGGTGCCATTTTGCGTGCAAAGTGCACTCAAATTTGCAGCACCACATGGCCCATGTAACATCAGTTCAGACACCACCTTATAACCTCTAGGATCTTTTACGGGATCAGGTAGCTCGGCAGAAATATATTCATCTATTTGTGACGCATCCGTGATTTTGTTCTTTGAGTCAACCCACAAGAGCGTGTGACAATGAGGCAAACTTCTCTTCTGGAACTCTATGGTATAAAGCAAGGTTGTCAAAATCGCGATCCCCCCCTTTTCCCCCCCCCCCCCCCCCCCCCCCCCCCCCTCTTCCCCCCCCCCCCCCACCATGATCGTAGGATCGTACGATTCTACGATCCCACACACAAAAAACGATCAGGATCGCAGCAAGATCGTAATTCAAGTAGGATCGTTTCAGGATCGTAGGATCGTAGATAGGATCGTTTAGATCGGAATCGGATCGGGTTTTAGGAAATTTTTCGCATAATGGCCTTATTTTGGACTTTGGTAATTTAGGCTAAGGTTTATAAATTTTCATTAAGACCATTTCATATTTCTTTTCTATCTAGAATCGTTTAATGATTGAAACATGAAGTAAGTGCACGTACGTAATATATTTTTTGTATCCAAATCATTCATTTATCGACTGAAACATGAATGAAATGTATGCAAGTATGTATTACAATATATCTAACGTTCTACTACCACGGTACTTGAACATAGAACTTTTTCTTTTATCATCCATTTAGATTCATTTATCATATAACGAGGAATTTTATAAATACCCAATAAAACTTGAAAAATTAAATATTTCTCAAAAACACAAGTTATCAATGCATGATGTACAATGCTATTAAAAATTGTTTGATAAAATATGTGAACATTGAATGTTTTTTAGATATATGTAAATGCCCATCATATAAATTATTATATAAAAACATATAGAAATATAAAAAAATAACCTTATACAAAAATATTTATGTTTTCATAGGTCCGATCCTACGATTACGATCTTGCAAAGCCAAAAACGATCCTAGGTAAGATCCCGATCCTGACAACCTTGGTATAAAGAACTGTATAAGCATAACATAATAAAAATTAGCTATTAATGTTTGTAAAACTTTACAAAAAGGAAGTACATATGTAATACACAAAACATTAACAGACAGTACCTCCAACAACGCGGCCAAATGTTTTTACTTCTTTTAAAAACTTGACAAAATCTTTTACTTTCTGTTGAAAGACCCTACATACAATGTCAGCCCTGTCAGCTGGCGTCAATCCTGTATACCCACGGACGCATATCGTTTTATTTCAGGCCACTTGACATTACACGTGAAGGTAACGAAGAATTATGGATTTCCAAGAGATCGACAGATAGCAAGTGCATCTAGATAATGACTATACATGTATCGAGGACCTCCAGTAAAAGTACTTGGTAAGAGAATTATAGAGCCAGCCATTATTCCCCAACGGTCTCCTCTGGAAATAGCATCATACAAACCTGATAAGTAATCGGATCGAAGATCCTTCTGACGCTTCCGTATAAAATCCAGACGGCTCTACTCGATTGCACATAATACTGTCACCACATATTGTTGAAACAATCGTCCGCTTTTAAACAGGAGCCTAAATTCTTATGGTCGCACATGCAACTGGTACTTGTAGTAGGCATTCATTGTCACCTTTATTCCATCACCTCTGCCATTCCTAGTCTTCAATATCAACTCTGGATAGAATCCTGGCTGGCCAAAGACAAACAACAGAGGAAATTGTAGCGACATGTAGGTTCGATGAAGCTTGTTAATTCTCTTGGGAGGTCCACCTCGGAACTCAATGATGACGTCAAAATCGGTTCGGCTTCTCGGACCATCTTCAAATACTATTGCTCCAAGAACATCTGACGTTAGAAGCTCATATCCATGTACGCCACCAAGGTTATAAAGCCTAATCTTGAACCCCGGTATTTCACCTGCATTTCACCTATCTCTTACGGTTCTAAACAGCCTTACCAATCCATTATGCTCATCAAGAACATGTATCAAACCCTCGACAATCTCAGGGTTCAATCCAGGTGCATTCAGCCCGCCAAAATGATGCATTCTATTGTTAACTTTATTTGTATTATCTGTGTCATATATATACATTTGTAGAAATCTTGAATGGTCGCCGTCTTCTGGACAAAGCGATCAAATCCAATGATAAATTTGACCAGATATCTTGAAAACATAGGGTCCTGTTCCTCAGTTTACTGACTCGTCAACTTTTGCTCCAATAGACGTCATGGCGAACATCTGGTTGTAAGCACGTATATTTTCCATGAAATGCGAATTTCTGAGAAGCTGCTGAATGAAAGCAGGAGGATCAGGCGTCGGATGCATATAGAACTTCCCTCTACCACAGCATAAATGATACTCGGGATGCCTACTATATTTCCGTCGCTTCAGCCGTTCATTATACCAAAATAAGGCTCCACAATGCTGACATTTGTAGTGACAATCACCTAGATCCATATAAGCAGGCAAAAATTCTGGATAAAGCAAATGAAGCCATAAGAAATGGGAGGTAAAAAAGGAAGAGGGAAGGAATAAGAATAAACAAACGCACAAATTTTACCTATACGCGACGACGGATCTGCCTCAACAACTTCAATATTAACAGCAGTCGATGAATTCAGAGAAATGGCTCCATTGGTGTGTACATTAGCATTGGAAGGACAAAATTTACAATCTGATGTATGATACTTCGGGTCCTAACATCTAAACACAAATACTTGTGGTTCACCGCCGGGAATAAGTCTCCAGAAGACACAGCATACGACATACCTGGTTTAAAATAACATAGTTAAATTGCGGCTCTATAACTAAGCAAACGAAAATCGTTAATATATATAGTATAATGCTTACCAAAGCTGCGTGATCGATTGTTGATAGGAACATAAGATCCTCGTGGCGTGCAACCACGCAAATCAGCATCAGCAGATTGAGAATGTTGGTTTGAGAACAATGGTTACTTAATAGCATCATCACCCATGTTAAAGTGAATAAGCAACTATACCTGTATCAGCTGTGAAATCTGCTTCAGCGCTACTGACGGGCATATCTTTAAATCTACCAAAAACTATAGATATTGGCATAGTGGTTCTATCGGCCCTTGTCACAACTCTGCCATCAGATGAATTTATGACACCCAAACCAGTTAACCCGAGGCTTTCAACAAACATATGTGGCGAATGTGTTGTCACTGGTGTTGTTCGACAAATGGGTGACTATCCTAATGAAAACCAAAACTGTCAACACACAGACATTAATCTGCAGTCGGTACATTCAAGAAAAAAACCAAAAAAGCGATAAGATAGTAAGCCTATTTAAAGCCGACAACGCTTAGAAACGTAAACCAACATTAAGCAAACATATATACCTGTACGGGTACTGAAATTGGAGCTACCATTGCACGTGAGCATTTCTCTAAGTCGACCAAAAACCGTGGATATCGGCACACAGGTCCCATATCCGTTTGTTACAACTCTATCAGGATAAGAATTTATGGCACCCAAAGTCGTTAACCCGCGCCTTTCAACAACATGCATGGCAACTCCATTCTCACTACCGGCGGTACACAAAACCAAAAGATTCTCCTGATAAAAACCAAAAGAAAAGATACAAAAGCTTTACATTGCATTGAAGGTTCAAGGAAACCAAAACCAAAAACGAAAAACCATAAAGAGGAAACTGTTGTAAGCTACCTTTTTTCGTTAGAAGGTCAGAATCGTTGTTGGGTGCAAGAAGACGTAATGCAAACGACGGTTATCGGCACTAAGCTGATCTTCCCTAGATGGTTCAACATTGTTCCCTTATTTCTATTATTCCCTCATAGTGACAACCAATTCTAGGCAATCAAGAATGACTAAAACCTCGAATACCAAGTAACTTTGAAACTTTTGACAACCTAGGCGAGCAAACACAAATCCTACACAAAACTTTTTTTTTTCGAACAGCCAAATCCTACACAAAACTACCAAATAACTTTCAAACTTTTGACAATCCAGGTGAGCAAACACAAATCCTACACAAAACTTTTTTTTTTCGAACAACCAAATCCTACACAAAACTAACTAAGAGACGAAAGCCTAGAACGAACAACCAATCCTAAAGCATACATGAATAGATAGCACGACGTAGGTAATTAAAAAAAGGGAAAAAACAAAAAAAAAGGCAAACAACAAACCAACAATGAAATTGAATGACCAACCTAGAGTGGATTCCGGCGATATGAGCAAGACGGGAAAAAACACAGCCTCTGAAAAAAGTGGGCATATATATTCTCAAAGGATAATGTGGAATCCAAGTGGCAACCATGCATCCTGGGTGGATTGAACGAAAATTAAAAAAAAATTACACACTCAGAGAGATAAAACAGTGAAAGTTCCGATAAGGGACAGGTGTACTTTGTGGAGGAGAGAGAATGAGTGATATTTAATTAGAGCGGCCGGGTTTCAGTCGGAGGCGGATTTCGTTCGGGTTTCATGGTGGCAGATGGTGGTTTCCGGCGGGTCGACCCAACACATATTAAATGCTTATGGGTGACCCAGTACCGGGTTTTAATAAAGTATAATAATGAGGTGATTACGGTGTTAACTGACATGGCACTAGCTGACCCGTTTTATTATGAAAATAACCATTATATTTACAAGTTCTGTTATATGTTATATGTATAGTTCTAATGATGTTCCGAAAGTCACCATTTGAGGGCGGTGGGAGAAGTAGTCTTAACATATTTTTACATATTTGTGATAAATTTTAGTATTATTCTCCCACATTCAACAAAAGTGCGGTGGAAAATCAAACAACTTTTTTAGGGTGTCTACTGTCGTACGACTAGTATGAATTTGAGAAAAAATTATCGTCAACAACTACGTAAGTTCGATAAGCACACATACAAAACATAACATGCCAAATTATAAATATTTTTCAAACGACACAAGGTTACAAACTTCAAACGTAAACATGCATAATAACGTAGGTACGTCGTACGTGTGATGTAAGCTCGTAGTTTTTTCTCATAAGAAGAAAGGAGTTGCATGAGAACATACAAAATTACATAATATATAACGTAATTAGTCCATTCAATATAACAACTAACTTATTGTAAAATCGAAGTGACAACGATTCTGTCGTGCAATTATTTAACTAATGTATCACGTTATGATAATACGCAATCAACTAGTAATAATTTAGTAATATATTATGGGGCGTCGTTTTCGCAATAACGATATTAAAATCCATTGACAGTTTATATTGGTTGTCATTTGACCACTTAAAGATCTTAATGTACCTTTCTTTTTTGCAATATGAAAGTTACGGATTTGTTTGCTCACGAATCCACGGAAACAAGTCAAATGAACCTCACTACAACAAATTTGTCATTTGTTTTTTTTTTACACTTTATGAAGCGTGAACTTTATTTTTAATATATTCAGTTTTAAAATTCTCACACTTAATTAAAAGCGTAAAGAATTAAAAGTTCACACTTAAAGTGTTAAGAATTGTCTTATAAATCATAATCATCGCAATTGAAAGTGTGAATAATTGTTTCAAAATCTTCACACTTTAAAGTGTAAGTATTTTATAAATTCACAATTAGAACCGTGTGAAATATTTGTTGTTTTACACCCAATTGATTCACACCAACTTAGTGGACTTAGGTGTAGTAAACGCCGGCACGGCGTTGGCCGCGTTGCCGGCGTTACTACACGCTCGGCGGCGTCTGTCCTAACGGCGTTGGGTCCGGTGTTAGAGGCACCAGCAACGTTGGGTGGATTTAAAAAAAAAAATCATTTAACCCCCTCCTCCCTCCAAAAAGGCTATTGATATACTAGTTTTATTTTCCCTAGTTATTTTAAAAGTTACCAAAAAAAAAAAACACCTCTAACGGTAGTTTTATTAAAAAAAATTAAAATTTACAAAACAACCTACGCTATTATTTAAAAATAATATTCATTTTTACCCCTAACACAATCTCAATTATAAATACTTCAATACTCTATATTATTTTCCCTCACAAAAATAAAAAGAGACATTTACAACAAAAAAACCTACAAACCTCTTTAACATGGATCAAAAGTCGAACTTTTTATTGATATCGATGAGGAAACCGCGCATTCATATTTACAAAAAAGCTGTGGTGGGGGGTGGGGAGGGGGGCGAGGGGGGATGTCGAGTTCCACAGAATGGCTAATACATACAGAAGTCAACACGATTGACCGTACACCCGATCTTTCAGTGAGTGAAGTTGCCGAAAGACCCATACTACGGGCTGATTATTTGATGTTTTTGTAAGCTATCCGAATTTATACTCTTTTTCAGAGAAGATTTCGTCATATGAGCAGTCGTTATTTTACTAAAAATTTCAATGGACAATTTAAGTTATACGGCTCACGATCCTCTCCAACAACATTTTCATTTCTTTTAAATATCGCACTCGATTGTTAGGGGTCACGAATGAGTATTAGTGCTCTTATGAAGTGCCTCAGCGGTCATAGTCAAATGGCATACAGGGGAAGCACACCGACGCGTTGATGAATATTGCAATATGAGTGAGCATACTGCACAGAGTATGCTCGTATTTTTCTTTATTCATGTACATCATAGTATTGTATATGCCGAAGTATTTAAGAAAGTCAAACACTTGAAGACGTATAAAATACAACAAAGCATAACAAGTTCATGGTGTTTCAGGGTATGCTGGAAGTATTGATTGTATGCACTTGGGCTAATGGGATTTAATTGTCCTAGTGTTCATTGGCAATACGGTAAAATACGGTAGGGGTGATAAAAAATAACCCTACTATAATGCTGGAACTGTAGCTTCGCGAAAATATGTGGATTTGCATGCGTTTTTATGTGGGGATGGCGGGTTGCGAATAACGATATAATGTTTAGCTAATTCTTCTTATTCGGTATGAACCTATTAGATGACTTAGGCCCCTGTGGTTCAGTATGTGTAAACGGAGTTCAGTATCGTAAATGGGTAATTTATTGGCTTATGGAATTTTCACGGATGGGGGCAAGTTTCGTCAATCATTCACGGTTGGCAACTGATATGAAGCATACGTACTTTAAACAGCATCAAGTAGAAAGTGCTCAGAAAGATGTCGAACCTTGTTTGCGGTGTTCTCCAAGGTGTTGGGGACTTATTCAACAAACCCGCTCGTGCATACGAAAGTCAACACATTACGTAGTTAGGAATCATGGATGCTGGTATATAATGCATAACATGGTTTTAGAAGATCAAAATATGGCGGTTGTTGACTGGGTAACATGTGTATTCTAATCCTGCAAGGTCACTTGCTAACAACTTTTGTAGGTGGATTCGATCGATGTCAAACAAAACGTCGTTTAAATCAAATGATTAAGAGACAAAAAGATACGCATATTAGTCTCCAACAAAACCTTATGAACCATATTTGGCACGAAGTTGAAGAAGCATCGGAAGAAGATTAGTCGCCGGGGCGTATTTTTTTTTATTAATTTCGGTATTTTTTTTAATGTGTGTTTTTTTATTATTGTAATGTGTATTTGAATTTTATGAATGAAATGGTTAGTTTGTTAAAAGAATGAAATAGTTGTTTAGGGGGTTTTATGAAAATAAAGAGGTGAGTGGTGTTATTTGGTGTTATGATTAGAGGATTGATGTTGGTGTTATGCTGATGTGGCGCTGGCGTGGCAGCAAAAACTTGGTGTTGCCAAGTTATGATACCTAAGGCTCTTAGGATGAACTATTTAAATTTACACATTTTAAAGTGTGAAGTACCATAATAAGTGTGAAAAGTTAACCTTTTTGTTGTAGTGTTGGTTGGGTTATTTGGTTTGAGCGAAGTTTTTTACTCATGTACGTGGACAGACTAAATAAGTATTATTGTATTCGTTTTGACCTTTTCAATACTCACTTCAAATGTGTATTTAGTGATGTTTAAACTCGAAGCTCTTTGTCTGAAACACAAGACTTGGTTTTTTCTTTTGGGTTAATTGCCTAAAAATATATTATATTTGTCACTTTTTACCATTGTATGTAGACTACTATTTTTTTGTCATCGTATCGCTGAACTTTTGAATTCATGCTATTGTGTGTAATGGTGACCTACATGACCTGCTAGAGCAGGTAAAGTTAACGACCGTTTGTTTCTTATTGCAACGTTAGTCATTTATATAAACGATTATTTGTAATTAACTTAAAGTTAAAAAAAATTAAAGTCTCTTTTCTTATTATTTTTAAAATTTATAAACGTTTTTTCACACATTTTTATACATATTTTTTACATATATTTTTATATACACATGTTGTTATACACACATTTTTATACACACGTTTTTATACATATTTTTATACACACGTTTTTATACACATTTTATACAAACGTTTTATACACACATTTTTAAACATATTTTAATACACACATTTTTGTTACACGTTATTATACATATTTTTATACACACGTTTTTATACACACATTTTTATACACATTTATATACACATTTTTACACACATTTTTATACACGTTTTTATACACATTTTTATACTCACATTTCTATAAATGTTTTTATACATACGTTTCACATGTTTTTTATACATTTTACACACGTTTTTGTACACTTTTTTATACATACATTTTAAACAAGCATTTTTATACACATTTTACATGCGTTTTTACACATGTTTTTACACACGCTTTTACACATGGTTTTACACATGTTGTGTATAAAAATATGAGTATAAAAATGTGAGTATAAAAATGCGTGTTTAAAATGTGTGTATAAAAACGTGTGTATAAAAATGTGTGTTTATACACACGTTTTAAAAAATGTGTGTAAAACCATGTATAACCATGTGTAAAAGCATGTGTATAAAACGTGTGTATAACGCATTTTTATACACATATTTTAAACACGCATTTTTATACACGTGTGTAAAAGCGTGTGTATAAGATGTGCGTATAAAAACGTCTGTATAAAAATGCGTGTTTAAAATGTGTGTATAAAAACGTATAAAAATGTGTGTAAAAACATGTGTATAAGTGTATAAAAACGTGTATAAAAATGTGTGTATAAACGTTTATAAAAACGTGTGTATAAAAATGTGTATAAAAATATGTATAAAAATGTGTGTATAAACGTTTATAAAAACGTGTGTATAAAAATATGTATAAAAATGTGTGTAAAAAGCGTGTATATAAAAATATATGTAAAAACATGTATAAAAATGTGTGTAAAAACGTTTATAAAACTTAAAAATAATAAGAAAATTAACTTTTTTTTTAAATCGAATTTTAAGTTAATTACAAACGATCGTTTGTATAAAAGACTAACGTTGCAATAAAAATCAAACGGTCGTTAACTTTACCTGCTCTAGCAGGTCATGTAGGTCACCATTACACACAATAGCCCGAATTCAAAAGTTCAGCGACACAATGGCAAAAAAAATAGTAGTGTACATACAATGGCAAAAAGTGACAAATATAATATATTTTTAGGCAATTAACCTTTTTCTTTTTTACCTTTTCCTTGCTTGAAAAACTATTGTCTATTGCTAAATATAGAAATAACAATTTGACTAACTATACTAAAAACTACACATATTTACTACTATAAAACCTAAGAAAAATACAAATAAGTTAATTAGCATATCGATAAAATATTATACATATATATTAAAACCCAAGATTATTCCCCCGTGGCTTTTATGCCTCATTAATGGCAAACCTCACCCGACCCGTTTATTCCTTTTTCTCATTGTTTGTTTGGGGGTACGTGTCACGTATAGTTGATACGTGTTCTTATCTTCTTCTGCACACATAGAAAGATCTCACCCGCCTCCTTCACTCCCCATCTTTCACAACAACCAAGCAGACCCTAATCAACTCCTTCATTCTTCATTCATTCTTTGATTAATTTTAACGATGGCTGACGCTGAGACGTTTGAATTCCAAGATGAAATCAACCAGCTCTTGAGTTTGATCATCAATACTTACTAATGTAACAAGGAGATCTTTCTCCGTGAGCTTATCAGTGACTCTTCTAATGTTAGCTTTACTTTTTTTATACTTTTTTTCCAATGTTCGATATGTTCTTTATATGTCTGTTTATTGATCACTTTATGCTTATAATGTGATGTTAGCTTATTTTGTTAGCTTATGGTGCTGAATTGATATGTTATTTGTTTGTTAAATTAGTTTAGGTTTATAATTTTGATTTGTTTATATGA
Source organism: Tanacetum coccineum (assembly GCA_026074375.1). Lineage (NCBI taxonomy): Eukaryota > Viridiplantae > Streptophyta > Magnoliopsida > Asterales > Asteraceae > Tanacetum > Tanacetum coccineum. The sequence goes on along the minus strand of BQNB010205014.1, from coordinate 95 downwards.
TTTCGGGGTTGTTTGTTTCGGCTTTTATGTGGGCTTATGAGCTTATTTGTTTTTCAGCTTATATTTCATAAGCCCTATTTTTCCATCTTTTTTTG
>BQNB010205013.1:0-10648 GCA_026074375.1 Tanacetum coccineum | reverse complement strand
CACACTTATCATATTGCATCTAACTTGATGGATAATTTGATACAAAATAATTTAAGTTTTTAATAGAAACATATTCACCCCCTCTATGATTTCCACAGTTATTGCAAAGAATTGTTACTTAATCATTTATATTTGAGAATTGTAGTAATTATGGAGTAGTTGGTGAATATTTGCAAAAGGCGCGCATTTTAGAGCTTAAACGAAGATATTTTGAAGATTACTATTCTAAACACCAATACGCCATATCCATCAAGGAAGATACGGCGTATCCGTGCCTGCACTCACCAAAGACCACAAAGGAATGAAGCTCAATACGTCGTATCCAGAGAGACTCAATATGCCATATTCAAGATATAGTATGTGAATATTCTGGAAGCTATCAAACGTAGTCCCTACTCTAAGAAATCCCCAATACGCCATATCTAATCCTTGGATACGCCGTATCGAACCGACTTCCAGACCCTACAAATACAAAACTCAAAAACGAGTTTTAAGGGTGCTAAATCATATTCTCGATACCTAAACCACAAAAGTCGATTTTCAAAGGAGAAAAAGAGCAGAAGAGGTCAAGCAACGTTATCAATTCCATAGGAGACAATGTGTAATTCCATATACTTTAGTAATCATTTAGTTTTTGGTATCATTCGTTAACTCGGTTAGTTTACCTTGGCTAAATAATTGCTATTGTATTTATTATGACGTTTAAAGGCTAATACCTTCGGGTATTAGCCATTATTATGAAGATTTGAATGTTTGGTATTGTTTATCTCAATTTCTTGATTTATCATTGTATACTTGTTTATGTTTATCAAATTATACTTGTTTACGTGCTTTCGTATGCGACCTATCATTCAACTGGATCTAGTGATACAGACCAAGTAATCTAGAGTCTGGGATAGCTCTCCATATAGTGATTTATAAATCTAGAATCATAGGATCACAAGTATTGTCCTTCTAAATATGTGTCTATGATACGCTTCGAGATTAACTAGTTAATTAAATATTGCCAATGGTTTATTGAACGTGTTGACTAGAAGGTGAATCTAGATAATTCAATAAATAACATACTGATTCCATTGGATAGTTAGACAAGTGGACTACTAGTGTATAAATTACCATTAAGCAGTAAGTGGGTAAAGTCTCTATGAGCTAGGGTTTAACAAGATCACCATTGCTTTAATCCCTAAGATAGATTATAATCAGCAAATAAGGATGCTTTATGCGGATGCTTTAATTGTGACAGAATTAATGTGTCTAGGTCTTAGGAAGAAGTCCCGCCTAAGTCTTAAGAAAGATATGCCACCTCGAGAGAAGAAATCATTGCACTAAATAAACAAACCAACATTTTAATCGGATTAATAATGGTTAATACAGTTTTCTTATATAAGGCTTGACCACTCTTTTATCTTCTGTTAATTAGCTTGTGTGGGTTAAAGTGTCTTGAATTGATTGTAGTCACCGACCAACCTGTGCCAGTCTCTCAGGCTGAAACTCCCTTTTACCTGTTAGAATTAGGTTTAGAACTAACATAGGTTTAGCATAGGTTTGACTTAGATTAAATTTAACATAGATTAGATAACCAAAATATAAATAAATTAAGAGATTTAACCTCGCTTCAAGTGTTCGACACACTACTTACCAAGTATCTACCACCGACCAGGTACACTGCTTGTTAAAGTGTTGTTTTTGGGTAAGTCGTCAAAATATAAATTTAAAACTTGAAACATCTTAAATATACACCACACAACGACCATATCAAGTTTTTGGTGCCGCTGCCGGGGAGGGAAAACTAATCTTGATTTTTATTTTATATTTTGGTTTTTAACATTAGATTAAATATAACCCTTAGGAGTAGTGTAATTTAGATTAGTGTATATTCTTGTATATTATGTATATTTTTGTATATTTGTTAGTTTAATTGTTTGCTTATATATTTGTTTGTTTAATTGTTTGCGCATTTAATTATTTTGCTAATACACTGTTCTGGTCGATAACTGAATAAGGTGTATCCACATCCATTGGATACGGCGTATCTAACCTTCTGTCCAATACAGCATATTTGATTCAACTGATTAATACGGCATATCCACTTCCATTAGATACGGCATATTGATCATCTGTAACATAATCAGAATCCTAAGTTTTCATATTTAATTTCCGTGCTAAATTTTTTTTCTATCCTAAAAGAGCCCATCCTACTGATTGTTTATCCTTTGTTTCAGGTAGTGCATGACAAGGAGTTCAACTAACGAACTATTCACACCTTACAAAGAACCTAAACGAGAATTTCGATCATCTAGGAGACACTTCAAGACACTAAGTCTTGACGAATTGAGATCTCCTGATTTCAATTTACTTTCTGACCAAGAATACTCGGAGGAAGAAGTTGCAGAAACAATGGCGGAAAATATGGAGCAGTACATGAGCAAGACCCGAGCTGACAATGGATCGGGAGTTGCTAGGCCCAAAATTAAAGACAAAGATAACTTTGAACTAAAGGGCCAATTTCTCAAGGAACTACGTACTAATACCTTCAGCGGTTCGGATCATGAAGATGCGAACGAACACATTGAGAAAGTTCTCGAGATCGTGGATTTATTTCACATTCCTAATATTACTATAGACCAAGTGATGCTTAGAGCCTTCCCCATGTCTCTAACCGGAGCCGCAAGTCGATGGCTAAGAAATAACCAAAACTGGTTCGATTACAAACTGGGAAGATCTAAAGACTAAGTTTCTAAGCAACTATTGCCCACCTGCTCGTACTGCAAAGAAAATGGAGGAAATCAACAACTTTCAACAAGAGCCTGACGAAAACCTATATCAAGCCTGGGAACGATTTAAAGAGCTATTGATGAAGTGTCCTTAACATTATTTAACAAAGATGCACGAGGGAGTCTTGTTCTATATTGGATTGGATGTTCCAACTCGACAAATTCTTGATTCAAGAGGTGTCATACCATTAAAAACTGCCGCTGACACAAAAATAGCCATCCAAGAAATGGCTGAATACTCTTAAAAATGGCACAATGGAACATCAAGAGTCGGAAGTACTAAAACTTTTGATGGATTAGCAGCAATACAAGCACAACTAAACAATCTTAGAAGATAAATCAAAAAGGTAAATGAAAAAGTTTATGCTGCTCAAGTAGGATGTGAACAATGCAAAGGACCCCATTACACCAAAGATTGCCCACTCAAAGAGGAAGGAAAAACTCTTGAAGAAGCTTACTACACACAATTTGGTAGAAGTTTTCAAGGAGGGAGATATAAAGCAACAGCTCTCGGGTACTATCAGAGGAACAACGCAAATCCTTCTTACCAAGAGCGAAGGTGATATGTGTTTATTCACATATCATTTTTCTTTACTAAAATAAGCTTAAATGACCAAAAATTCATAAAAAATACATTGTATTTGTTTGTATTGTGAATTGTGTCTTGCAGGTAACAAATATATCATAAAAGGACAAAAACGAAGCCAAAATGGACAAAACCGAGCACGAGATTGGAAGAGCGTGAGAAAACAAAGACGAAGTCATATTCATTTTTAATGGGCCAACCCGTAACCTATTTAATAGGCCGGGTCAGCCCATTATCAATTGAATGATAAAACCATAAGCTTAAATCATAAATCCTATAGTCCAAACCCTTTATCCATATCCGGCCCATGAAATAAAAGCCCAAACCCGTTTAACCCCTTATCCAGTTAAAAAATAAACCGCTAAGTTTTACTATTTACCTATCTCCCCCATTTCTATATAAAGATTTACACAGGGTAAATCACCATTCACTCACACTCTCCAATGCTTCTAGAAGTCCATGTTGGTACCCTTTGACATCATTCCCATCTACGTTGGCGATCCTAAGCTCCCCTATTGGTGGATTTAACGTGGCAGCAATCCAAGGGTGTAAATTAATGGATTAGAAGTTTAAAGAGATCAAGGGTCAAGATGGAAGCATATGGGACGCTTCTCAAGCCTATAACCTTCTCTTCATTGCTATAAATAGGGCTGCATTCACACAGAGAAATTATCTAGTTTTTAGTATAGCTTATTGAGTAGCTTTTTAATATAATGTTTAGCTTATTGTAGTTTTCTTCATGTAATCTCATTTTCAGCTTGTAATCTTTTCAAAGTTAATAAAATTTCAGTTTGTCTGTTAAATCTTGTGTTAAATTTGTATTCTACTTTTATGCAAATGTGTTAACAATGAATTTAGATACTAGTTAATAAGCTCGATAAGCTCTCTATCACTAATAAGCTAGTTTTCATTTAGTTTAGCTTCCTAAAAGCTAAACTGAATAAGTCATTCACTCAAATCACTCAAAACAATTAAATAAGCCACTTGGAAGATAAGCCAGAAATAGAAGGGCTTATAGGGCTTATTCAGAGCTTATTCTATAAGCTAGCTTAATGATTAAGCTCTTGTGAGCAATTTTTGATCTATGTTTGAGCTGGGATCAAGGTACACTATCCTTTACTCTTTGGGCTTAATTTTTTGTTGCATTGATTGTCTGCTTATTTAGTGCTTAATATAGTTGCTTTTGTGCTTATTCTGTCTAAAATTTGTTTAAAATGTCTAGTTTATAGAATAGAATTGTTTAATTTGATTTTACATAGAATTTGTCCTTTAAAATAGTCAAATTAGCTTATTTAGTCAAGCTTGTTATTTAGTGCTTAATTTGCCAAAGTTTTTGCTTAATTGTCTTCAAATGTCTTAGTTCCTAAACTGTTTTAATAAATCAAGCCTTCTTAAGATTTGTTTCAGCTTAAAATTGAAATTCCAATTATTAAAGGGGTGTTTGGGATCAGATCTTTAGTATGGTAAAATATGGTTTAAAGCTATTTTTGGTTTTCAAGTCAGTTTTATAAGCTTAAATTAAGTCTAAAACAAAGTTTTCATAAACTCAAAATAGTAATTGTTAAGTTTTAAAGTTTGTAAAACTTGGTTCGAATATTATAGTCTATATAATATATATATATATATATATATATATATAATAATATATATATATATATATAGTAATATATAAATAGTATATATATATATATATATCCCAAAATACCAAATTGAATAATAGTAATAGAGAGTATACTTTTGATACAAAATTGCTTGCGGACAACAATATTTTATCTCTGGATGTCGTATCCCGACAATGTGAATTGAAATCTCGATTGGATTGTGATCGCGTGATTAAATCATCCGCTTATTGGTTTTTTTGATCTAACAACTAACGCAAAATAAAAGCATATAAAGGCACGCTAATCTAAGAATTAAAGCAATTAACAAATCGTAACGATATTTAAAACGGAGAACGATTTAAAATCAAACTAATTTACCAAATAAGACGAAATAAGATTCTAAAAACTAAAATTGCAAATTTCTTAACCCTAAATGACTTAAACTAATTTTTAAAAATCAGAAAATATTTTTTTGTATTTTTATTATTTTTAAAACTAATTTTAAAGCTTTTTAAACTAAAAATTCAATTAAAAATATTAAATGAAAACTAAAAATTCTAAAAAAATTATAGAAAATACTAGACACTATTCTAAGGGTTTGCAAAGAAAAACGTGTGAAAAATCTCTTATCAATAAGCTGCTAAAAATCAAATAAGCAAATAAGCTAAAACTGGAAATGCATTTAAGAAATTAATAAAACAAGAGTATAACAAAAAAGTCCCAAGGGTGTGTTGGTTGAGGTGTTGTGTGTGTGAAGGGGAGGTCACAGGTTCTAACCCTGTGACTATCCCTTTTTATAAAACATTTTTTTATTTTCTTTTTTAAAAAGCTATAGAATAAGCTTAAATGAACAATTTTAATAAATGGACTTATTGCCTAAACTTATTAATAAGCTAGGAAAAAGCAATCTAAAGTGGCAGATTTGGTTATTAAGCTATTAGGCATAACAAGCTAACACTATTTGAACTATAGGACTCAAAAAGCAACAAGAAAAGCAAATAAGCTTAAGACAGCCTAAACCCTAGACCTAATAAGTAATTGATTAAAAAAATAAGCCAACAAGTTAAGCTGAAAAGCAATCAAAAACCTTAAGACAACAGACTCTAAAAGGGACTTAAAGGACATTAAACCAAACTTTAAGCTAAGATTGAGGACCAATAAGCACTTAGAATAAGCTGACAACTGAAAACAGATTAAGTCTTATAATCTAATAATACTAATAAGTAGAAATAAAGCAAATTGGATAAAGGAATAAGCTAGCAAAGATAAATAAGTATGACAGACTATAACTACTATGTTTTTGGCTTATTGAAAATCAAGACAGATTTGTAGCTTAAAAATAAGACTTAATAAGCAAAATTCAAAGACTCAAAGTTATAACAGATTAGGACCAAGATTAATCAAACACTAAATAAGCCTAAAACCTAAGTTAAAACAGATTGCATACATGACTCTTTTCTTTTTACTTTTTATGCTAATGACTAATGCAACTAGATTTTAAGACTCTAAAATGACTTTTGACCAACTAAAACTTTAAACAGATTTACCTTATACTACTATAAGCTGAATGTAACTAAATTTAACCTAAACTAAGCTAAGAAATGATCCTAAATGATCTGCAAGTAAGGACTCTTAAAAGCTACTACTACTAAACTAATTTAGATCAAAACATACTCTGAGGTTTTTCCTTAGTTTATGACTTAAAACAGATGAACCTTGATGCGTATAAACTTCATTTAGTTCACAAAAACCATACCTCAAATGCCTTTCTAGGAAAATTGACAATTAAACTGTTTAAACAATCTGTGAACCTACAGACATGAACCCTTGGTATCATAAACTTCAAAACTTAACAATTACTATTTTGAGCTTATGAAAACTTTGTTTTAGACTTAATTTGAGCTTATAAAACTGACTTGAAAACTAAAAGTAGATTTAAACCATATTTTACCATACTAAAGATCTTATCCCAAACACCCCTTTAAGAATTGGAATTTCAATTTTAAGCTGAAACAGATCTTAAGAAGCCTTGACTTATTAAAACAGATTAGGAACTAAGACATTTGAAGACAATTAAGCAAAAACTTTGGCAAATTAAGCACTAAATAATAAGCTTGACTAAATAAGCTAATTTGACTATTTTAAAGGACATAATCTATGTAAACTCAAATTAAACAATTCTATTCTATAAACTAGACATTTTAAACAAATTTTAGACAGAATAATCACAAAAGCAACTATATTAAGCACTAAATAAGAAGATTAGCAATGCAACAGAAAATTAAGCCAAAAGAGTAAAGGATAGTGTACCTTGATCCCAGCTCAAACAGGGATCAAAAATTGCTCACAAGAGCTTAATCATCAAGCTAGCTTAAAGAATAAGCTCTGAATAAGCCTTATAAGCCCTTCCATTTCTGGCTTATCTTCCAAGTGGCTTATTCAATTGTTTTGAGTGATTTGAGTAAATGACTTATTCAGATTAGCTTTTAGGAAGCTAAACTGAATGAAAACTAGCTTATTAGTGATAGAGAGCTTATTGAGCTTATTAACTAGTATCTAAATTCATTGTTAACACATTTGCATAAAAGTAGAATATGAATTTAACACAAGATTTAACAGACAAACTAAAATTTTATTAACTTTGAAAAGATTACAAGCTAAAAATGAGATTACAAGAAGAAAACTACAATAAGCTAAACATTATATTAAAAAGATACTCAATAAGCTATACTAAAAACTAGATAATTTCTATGTGTAAATGCAGCCCTATTTGTAGCAATGAAGAGAAGGTTCTAGGCTTGAGGAGTGTCCCATATGCTTCCATCTTGACCCTTGATCTCTAATAAACTTCTAATCCATCAATTTACACCCTTGGATTGCTGCCACGTTAAATCTACCAATATGGGAGCTTAGGATCGCCAACGTAGATGGGAATGATGTCAGAGGGTACCAATGTGGACTTCTAGAATCATTGGTGAGTGTAAGTGAATGGTGATTTACCCTATGTAAATTGTTGTATAGAAATGGGAGAGATGGGTAAACAGTAAAACTTGGCGGTTTATTGTTTGACTGGATTAGGGGTTAAGTGGGTTTAGGCTTTTATTTCATGGGCCGGATATGGATAAAGGGTTTGGACTATAGGATTTATGATTTAAGCTTATGGTTTTATCATTCAATTGATAATGGGCTGACCCGGCCCATTAAATGGGTTACGGGTTGGCCCATTAAAAATGAATATGACTTCGTCTTCGTTTTCTCACGCTCTTCCAATCCCGTGCTTGGTTTTGTTCGTTTTGGTTTTGTTCTTATCCTTTTATGATATATCCGTTACCTGCAAGACACAATTCACAATACAAACAAATACAATGTAATTAACGGCGAGTTAGAACAAATACAATGTATTTTTCATGAATTTTTGGTCATTTAAGCTTATTTTAGTAAAGAAAAATGATGTGTGAATAAACACATATCAAAAATCCCCCATACTAAGCTATTGCCGTGTCCTTACGCAATGTCATAAACACACATAAAAAAACTAAAAATTTTAACCCCTTAGACTAATTACCTCGAAAAGTAGCTAAGTGTTCATAAAGGGGGATTAAGAAATCACTAGTTAAAAACGCCTCCTTTTACCATTTTTATAAACGTGCATACATTTATCATCATTCATTTTTGATATATATAATAACTTTAAGGAACGTGGAACAAGAAATACTCATAAACTATGTCCAAAAGGATAAATTCATTGTCCTCGATTTTTCACCCGCCCCAAACCAAGCTTAAAAACGAAATCATTATTAAATACAAGTTAAGATGCTAACACTACTCATAAATGCTAATTGTATACGCATAGCTACTTTCCGCTCCCTTATTCCTAAATCCTCTAAAAGTTTTATTCTTATTATTGGTGATAAATAAATTATGGCCTTGTTTATATAAAGTAAACCCGATTTAGGCCATAATTAGTTTGAAATCCTTTCCTAAAGACATGATATGGTGAGAATAAGGTCCACATTAATGTTCTAATTTCGCATGATTTAGGGGTTATCCTTTTTATTTCATCTGAAACAACTCAACTACGAGTCCAGAGACGGAGGCTTTATTTAGATAACCCCGGAGTCGAAATTTGGCTTTATTATTATTATTATTATTGCAACATTATTAAACCTCGGTCCTTTAAACAACTGCCACATCGGTATGCGAGCCGACCATGGTCCAGGAGTCTTATTTCGACCTCGGTAATTTCCTCGACCTTTTTGAAGGCTACAACATCGGCAGCGAACCGACCAGATGCAACAAACTTTTATCAGTCTCGGATTTATTATTCTTACTATGGGCCTTCTTTTGAAGACTGCCACATCGGCAGCGAACCGACCAGATGCAACAAACTTTTATCAGTCTCGGATTTATTATTCTTACTATGGGCCTTCTTTTGAAGACTGCCACATCGGCAACGAACCGACCAGAGACAGTAAACTTTTATCAGCCCACAGTTTTTATTATTATTATTACCTCCACCCTTTAAACGACTGTCACATCGGTATGCGAGCCGACCATGATCCAGAAGTCTTATTTCGGCTTCGGTTTATTACATTATTATTATTATAGCCAAATTTCAAGTCCTGTGGTCTTTTAACTACCTAGACAACGGTAGCGAGCCGTCAGGAATCGGTAGCCTATTTCCCCACAACACTGACAAAACCTTGATGTGTACCTTACTTTCACCAGAAGGAATCTCTACGAAGGGATCTAAACTAAGAATCGCAAAAACCAAAGCAACTTTATTTATTCAACAATTATATAACGTTTATTAAGCTGATGGGAGCAAAAAACCATAGTTAACCTCTATGAGCTCTAAAGAGATCCAACTACTCCATGTTTAGCATCTCAACTTATATAAAACTCTATCATTTTTTGTTCTTCGCAAATTTAAAATCTTTAATAAAAAAATCCGCGAATGCTTAGTCTAATAAAAACAAGCTTTGCATATTTAAAGTCTATTATGGAAACTTGCAAACTCTTGGCTCTTTCAAGCTATAGAATTTGCGTTTTAAAGCTTCTTGTATAAAAGACTAGCAAAAGCTTAAATTTATATAAGTTAAGGGGCAAGCGAGAGCGCAACATGCTCGATCAAGTCAAAATATATTCTCAAAAAGGCAAAACTACGTGTCAAAACACTTATTTTATTTTTGAAAATTTTTTAATTTTGGCATAAAATCACATATTTTTGGTGGTAAAACGGGGTTACGTGAAGACAAGGCAAACGCAAGTAAGATCTGTTGGGACTTAAAAGACTTCAAGGATTCTTAAAGTTACTACTGCTCAGGTACATAATGGAAATTATGCTAAGTAGTTAGTACTGGTAGTATAAAGTTACCACTCCTAGTTACTGCTATTAGTATATTTTAGTACTGTTAGTATGAAGTTACTGCTGTTAGTTGAAGTTAAGACTGCTCAGAGTTGAAGACTGAAATATAAGCTAAGTAGTTAGTGATGTTAGTAGTAATGTTAAAAATGCTAGTACATTTTACTACTGCTAGTACATTTTACTACTGTGAGTATATATTAGTACTGCTGGTACTAATGTTACTTCTGCTTATGTTTATTAGTACTGCTGGTACAAAAGTTTATGCTGCTGGATTACAACTGCTAGAAGATTTACTACTGTCAAGAGGATAAAGACGGTT
>BQNB010205012.1:0-10648 GCA_026074375.1 Tanacetum coccineum | reverse complement strand
ATGAACATCTTAAGACTATTTATAAGAACCTTTTTGACTCTATCAAAGTGACACGGGCTCAAACCAAACTCATAACTGAATCTTTGCAAGAAAAACTTAATGATATACCATTTATCTAAATAACATATTGTTGTGAACGGTACGAGTATGAATACTAAGTTTGCAAAACCATCTAACTTAGGAAAACCACCTTCATCCTTGGGATCAAAAATTTATCCTGTCATTCCATTTCCAAAAACTTTGTCAAAACCAGTCACTTCACACTCGATACTAAAAACTCAAGAATCAAAAGTTGTGAAAAATACTAATGATTGCCCCAGGAATGTTCAGAACTAATCCTCTTAAGAATTTTAGGGTAGACAATTTTATGCCTAAAAAACATGTAAAAGCAAGCGTTAGGACAAAACCAATCATTGTTTCACAACCCCATGTCATCACTAAGAAAGATATCAATTCCAACACAAATGGTTTACCTTCTACAAGAGTAGAAAGCATTGCTAAGCCAAGAATACCATATCCTAGGAGTAATCCAAAAAATGATAGAATCCCCTCTGCGTCTAAGAGTAGTTGCCTCTCGAATAATCTTAAGAAAGTAGAAGAACACCATAGAAATTTATAGTTTTCTAAAACTCTAAACCATAGGTCATCAGAAGGTAATAACATTAAGCTTGCTATTCCGAATGAAAAATATAAAGTTCTTTGTGCTACTTGTAAGCATTGTTTGATTAATGCTATCATGATGAATGTGTGTTTAAGTATGTGAATGGCATGAACTCTAGCAAGAAAAACCAAAGTGCTAAAGCTAAGTTAAAAAAAGTGAAAATCAAAAGAAACATAAGCCAAATGTCAAGAAATCAAAGAAGTTAGGTTTCCGACTCAAAAGACTTTGATTCCACATTAGGCCTAGCAACCATAGAACTGCCTCAGGTGTGTTACAAACTGGTGAATTTTTTACCTTTGTGTAAAAATAATGTATCCTGGAACACGAGGAGTTAGTCTGACTCATCTGTGTGTGAAATGCAAGTGCTTATAACACCTAGGAACCTACAAGCAAAGGGTTTCTAAATCCTACTTATTTTCTTGACATGTTTACGAGACTCCGAAGGAAGAATACATGTATCCATCCACTTGTTGTTCTCTAATGAGTCTAGGAATGACTTGTGTACACATCAGTGCACAACTCGGTTTTAAAGAAAAGAAAAGTGTATGCTTCAATGTGCTTTATCTTTAAAAGAAGAGAAATCTTATTTGTCCTGAGCATTCTTTCAAACAAGTTTTCTTGCTCGGGACACATGACTTCTAAGTATTTCTGCTTAGAACTCGTTCTTCAAATAAAGGAAAGTATATATTTATGTACATTTATCCTCACAACGAGAAGTTAACAACTTCTTGGACTTGTGTTGAAACAAAACTTCAATTCGAAGACATTCAAAGTCTTTAGAGCTCAAGTATCATTGGTTTTCAAATCAGTTGAACATAATTTTTTAAGAATTTCTCAAAAGGATTTTCAAAATCTTTCAGAATTGTGTGTTCAACACCCTCTCCTCATGTCACTTTTAAAATTCGAATCACTTTTTATAAGTGGGTCAACTTTTGAGGGGTGAGCTTTTAAAACCAAGCTTTTAAGCTTTTAGACACATTCTCTCATATCTTCTTTTGTGTGTCTAAGACATTTAACAATTCTAAATATCTATCAAAACAACAAAATACAAAATTATAAAACCTATAAAAGCAAAACACAAAATCAAAAAATTTCAAAAATACCAAAAATAATCTTCTCCGACATGTCTCTCGACAATTGATAATATTTACGTCCCTAGAAATGCCGTTTAATAATGACACATGAATGTAAATAAAGTTCAAGCGAGAGTTATGCCAGCTTAGGACATATTATGAAAGAGTTTTGCAAAGAAAGGGAAATGTTCAGTTATGCACATTATTCCTACAACAACAGGAAGTTCATGTCTTCTCGGTCTTGAGAAAAGTCATATAAACATTCAACGTTTTGAATGCTCAAGAGAAGTTCTTAGGAAAATGATATTCAATCAGATATATCTTACATATTTTCCCGTTAAGCACAATTTTTCAAGATATATTCGAAAGAAATATTCAAAATCTTTCAAAAATTGTATACTCAACAAACTCCCGCTCTAAGTTTTTCACTCTAATCTATTTTTGAGGGGGAGCATAAATATTAAAATTATTTGTAAGTAGTTCTCTCGGTATGCAACATTGTTTTCCCCATACTCGTTCATTCTACAAGTGGATCAACGTACATTAACTTGTATTTTAATTCACTTGTTAAATCAAAAACTATCACAACATATGCAATTTTTGAGGGGGAGAATAGTGATTAAAATGTTATCAATTACTGCTTATAACGGAATAAGATCTTTGATTATAAGTGTGTTCCCATCTCGGGTTTTGCAAATCTTATATTATGATGCATATTTGTTGGGGGGAGCTTTTTTAGTGATATAGAAAAGCTCTCATGGTGTAATAAATGTTTTCTCGAAACACGTTTGATTGCTTTTTTTAATGATTTTATGGCCTACTATGAAATAACCAAAGAACCCAACCAACTATTGTGATTTACAGAGATTTAATGCGCGGTTCAGGTTAGGTATCTTTTTCATGATCCAGCCAGCCACCCGAAGGAATTACCAGGGGGGACACTCCATTAGATAGAATAGAAGTCCTTAGGTTGATTTGAAGTGGCTATGAGTTTTCACGGAACAAAAACCCAACATGGTGTAATAAGACGCGTTGGAATAAAACATAGATGGGTTGAAGAATATGGAAAAAGAATTGGAAAGATAAAGGGTGTAAAGAAAAGGAACGACCTCCATCTACTTCGGCAGAACGGATCAATGCATAATGTATCGTAATCACAAAGTTGATTCTGGTATTTAATGACAAGTCATAATGGTCCCAGTGATGCAGATGCACAACCCTCCCATCTACTCAGGATTCTTCAAAAGAAGTTTGTTCATTTATCATCGGGTACAACACGCTTCTATCGACTTTCTCATTCCGAGATCGTAGATATTGAAAAGGTGGCAGTCTACTCAAGCCTCCAATCACCAAATAACAAAAGTACACTTATAGAGTCTAGAGCCAATGAGATCAATCTATAAATCTTATTTAGGACCACAATTCAGATACACTTTTTTGTTCATCATCAGGAACATAAAGTTGTACAAAGAGTCCAACATGACGCCCCAAAAAAAAACACAAAAAATAATATATCTATTTGAATTAATAGAATTGACGATGTTTTTCTATAAAATATAAAACTTTCTATATGTTTAAAAAAATCTTTATTCATTAACATGTCGACTGATTTTCAAACAAGTTTTCGATCTCATGTCCATTGTGGCAGCCTCAAAAGGGCATCTGGGCATGGGAAGACTGAACACGTATTGATGACTCAATCAGTCAGATAGTAACTAACTGATTCACTCTTATCATGATGTCTGCTTTGAGACGTTCTAATAATGAGAACTAGCAAGTACGGTGAATCTGATGCTTACGCTTTAGAGAATCCAACACTTTGATTTGGAAACCCTGTTAAGAAGGTTCTTTGAACTTATATGATCACATGTATAGTATTTATACTATGAAATGGGGAAACCGGTGGTTATCGCAAAACCTAAATTTGTATGAAATAAAACAAAGACATTTCGTCCACTATTTGTGGTTTATTACAAGCTAAAATGCAAGACTAGTCGATGAGCTAACGGCCATATTCCAGCTATAGTCTCAGTCAAGGCCACCTGCTCATATTCACAGTCAAGGATTCATTCTAAAAGGCATCAATCAAGACTTGAAGACAACTCTAAATTTTAAAGATACACTTCCGCAAGCTCTGATAAACAAGAACTTCCTCAAAGAACATCAAGCACATAAGTATAAGTAGATCAAGTCACAAGGTCTATATTGAGGAAGATTGTCATCCTTTAAGTAATGTCAAAGTATGAGCATGTTGGTTAAGAAGTGTTCCAGTCAAGAAAGATCCAAGATGTTCTCAAGGCTAAAGACCAAGATATCAAGTTAAAGTTACAAGATATCAAGATAAAGATCAAGATTCAAAATCACAAGCATGCAAAAGGAACTTCAAAAGAATTCCCAAGAACACAAGGCTCCAAGATCCAAGACGTCACAAGAGATAAAGCCTTAAGTGAATGACCTCCCCTTGGGGCGAGATAGTATCTGCCTTATTTTAGTAAAGTGATGGTTATTATATATTCCCAAGCCTTGCATAGGAAAACATAGTTTACGGGAATGATATTAAGCTAATTAGGCCTAGGTGTCGAGCTAAAGCCCATTAGTTCGGCCCAAAGAAGACACGCGACCCAAATAAAGGTCTGACTCCTTTGTACTGTAAATACTACCCTCTTAACATGTAAGGAGGGTGTTGGTTCTCATTTCTTAAAGTAAAGCCTCCTATTTTCTTTCTTTTACTTTCTCTCTCTAAACCATCTTTCTCTCTCTCGAATTATATTATTTTTGTGTGTTGTATGTAGATCGGTTATAGTAAACAGATTAAATAATCACTCCCCCTCATTCTTCCACCATCTTCTGCCTTTTCTTCTTCCAGGCTTTTTCATCCAACCCTTCCAAGACAGAAACTCAAACTCATTCATTATCCCAGCTAGAAATACTCTTTGTGGATTTGACCTTAGAAATTAAGGACAATCCATGCTACATTCTCCTATAGCAAAATCATCATCTCCATCACCACTAAATGCACCTTCAAAAACTCCATCAACCAAAGAAACATCCTTCACTCTAGGAACAACTTCATCCTCCTTTGAATCAAAACCAAACTATTCTCCTTTTTCTTCAATTAAGAAACACACCCTCTCCACAACCAAATAATCATTTTCTTGAAAATCCATTGAATGCTCCACCAAGAACCTCTAACCCACTTCCACTTCAAAGTCATCCTTCCTTGGATATCACTCTCACTCTTTCTCCTATCACTCCTCTTGATCACATGTTTAAGACTCAATCACCATCACCACCACCACCACCTCAACCACAAATAATAGTCCATCTTATTTACTTCAATATCCTTGGTTACCATGGAGGTCATTGCTTATGTTACTTCCACAATCGCAATCTCATCCTTTCTCTTAGGGATGAAATGCATTTCATGTTTTCTCATGTTGAGTATCTTCTCACCTCCGCTTTCGCATCACCTTCACCACCTCACAATTAAACATCATTGATGTTTAAAAATAAATATTCACCCATCTTTTGTTTAAGACATCTTTTATGAATCAAGAATCAACTAGGCTTAATGTAGTTTTAGGATGTTCATGTTGTTATGATTCTATGTTTATTTATCTTATTATCTATGTTGTAATATTCATACTTATCAAGTATAAATTTTTTAATTTATGAATGAATGCATCTATTTTAGTTTATGATGTGATAGTTGATTTGAGTACATATATATCTTGGCTACCTATATATTTGAGCCATCTTTATATATTTGTCGTGATGTTGCTCAAAGTTAGAAATATATATTGCACTCGTTTTCTAACTCATTTTTGCAGCACGTTACCATAGCTCGATTCCTTGGTGCCCTCAAAAAGGGGGAGCACACATCAAGGGGGAGAGTTAGCATCTTTGATTCTTTTCTCTCTACTACTTGACGACTAACCTTTTTGCTTTGACAAAAAGAGGGAGAAATGGACTAAAACTCATTAACAACTTGTTAAGTTTATTTTTACATAAATGAGTTTATATTTTATCATCATAAAAAAAGGGAGATTGTTAATAAAAATAATGTCTAAAAGCGTTATTCATATTTTTCGACATCTCTACATTTTGAAGATGAAAAAATGTAAAAATGTTCTACGATAAAAATAAACGTATACACGTTATTAGTCGTAAACTTCCATTTCGACGTAAATCACTTAAGGTATGTACAAACAATTAATTAAACTTGTTTAGTGATCAATGATATACCTTCTTATCTTAAACTTTACATTTTTATAAATATGACAAAATCTATTTACAAAAATAAATTATATAAAATACTTTTGTAAATTAAAGAAATGTTTTATTTAATTATAAATATTCAAATCTAGTTTTCCCTCCTAAAAAGGTCCCAACTACACCAGATAAACATTTCCCCTCTAAAAGATAAAAAGGGGAGCGTCTACCTAGGATGGCCTCCAGATAGGTAGAACGGCCCTCAAATATTTCTAGCATCGTCCAACATTTAAGGGACCGTCCTCAGCTCTAATGCTCCTGTCTTTTGCCTATAAATATTGGACTATTCCTAGCTATTTCTTAACATTTTGCGCACAATTTTTTTGTTCTAATTCTCTCTCTACATCTCTCTAAATCTTTGATCACTAACTTGGTTAATCTTGTTTAACAAGTGATCCATTCTTTATTTTCTTAAGTGTAAGAGAAGAACACTTGTTTTCGCCAAGAAACGAAATGTTGTAGATTAGTGTTTCTCTCTAATCTTCTTCTAGATTTGATCTCTTTGTTATTATTCTTGTGTAGTTGTGTAGATCCGGATAGTGTATAAATCAGGAAGTGTTGTTTGTGTGTCGGTTAGTATTTTAGGCCTTAAAATACATTTGTGAAGTGGTAGATTGGTTCTAGCTAAGATTAGAACTCGACATTTAGCTTAGTGTCGAAAATTGGAATAAGCGACGTGTAACAGTTTTCTCCGTTTGAAGGGAGCTTATTGACATAGTGAAATCTCGAGTCGGATACTCGGGGAGTGGAGTCAGGCGAAAAAGAGCTTCGTAGCCTAACAACTATAATTCTCGGTGTTGTGGTTTGATTGTTCTATCTCTTTACTTTCATCTTGTTTTTTATATTACGTATCTATAGTTTTTATTGTGTTTGTGTTGTTTACAAGTAGATATATTGTTCATACACATTGTTGGTTGATACCACATAAACTCGAATCTAGGATTTTTATAAGCAAACTTTTAAAACGTAAATTAACGGTGAAACTATTCAACCTCACCCCTTCTAGTTTTCACAATGTTTATAACCGTTACGAAATGTGTATAGCAACATAATAAATAGAATATTTATAACATTTATATAATTTTTTTGTAAGATGAAGTATAATAACTTGAATAATAATCAAAATGTGAGAATACCAATAGATTAAAACATTTTAGACTAATTTAATATGGAAGCCAATCTTTCCTATTTTATGATTTAGTCAACACAATTTTTGATATTTTTAAGATAGTAGGTTGCACATTTTATTTACTCACTTTGAAAACCATGCTATTTACATAAAAAAATTAGCTTTTGATATTCAGCAAAAGTACCATTATAAAAAGTTTGTATACACAAAAATTAATGTCAATTGCATTATATTTGCGTTATCTTTTATTTTGTATAAATAGACATAAATCTCTAAACAAAGATTTCAAAACCTATAAGGCTGGTCACTACAATGACCATCAATGATCTTTATTTTTCTTGCCACATCAGCTTTCTTTCTCTTGTGACCTACATATGACTTTTTACCACTACAAGACGACCTTCATTTGTTTTTTCAAATTTTTTTAACAACAAAATTAAATTTCATTAATAATAAAAAAATATTATATAGAATTCAAACACATTTAAAAACATTACAAATAAAAGTTCAAATAAAAAAACATTTTCACTTTCAATTTCACAATTATTAGTTATTTATAAATGAAAATGATAATAAAAATATATACATCAAAGGTCCAAAGTGTTAATTTCGTATTTATAAAAAAAAGACAATAATCTTCTTCATACACAACACAAACACACAACACAGACACAAACACACAACACAGACACAACACAAATACCATTCGACCTAGGTCGAGTACTCGACCTAAATGCCCATAAGGTCGACCTCGACCTTGAACCCACTACAATGGCGACCTCCGACGACCGACCACGGCCTCTTGGTCGACCGACCTTGTAGTGCCTAGCCTAATTCTCTTATTGTTCCAACAAAATTTTTTCTCTATCTGTAAATTAGTTGTCACTGAAAACATAAATAATCGAATAACATGACTTGCCAGAACACTTCAATTATAGAGTACATGCCGCCGTAACGCGCGGGTACTCCTCTATTGACTTTCGTTTTTGTATCGATCTTGCATCGTGATGCACATGTACATGACATTTTAATATAAAATAGTGTGTGATAAAGTTATTCCTCAAAATTCTCGCCATATGTAAAGTTGTTATCATGAAAAAAATGTGATCGAAAAATATTGCTCGCAAAAATTTTTGATTACAGGATACTCAGTGCCGCAATGCGAGGATACATGTTAAACCAATATAATGATATATAACTTGATATCTTAGGTATCCCGTATCCATATTAGTCATCACTCATAATACTACCCTTATCAGGCACACCAAAACACCTACAATCACATTCTATCTCAGCGGTTAGCTCAGTTTCTCTCTTCACCTTTTTACCATCACTCCATCTCACATTTCACCCTTATCAGTCACACCACCCTCATCGGTCAACCCATTTTTTTATTTATTAAAAACTAACACTTTTATTCATAAAACAAAAAAGGTTACAAAAATAATTAAAAACATAGACGTACGAAATTAAAACATAAACATTACATAGATAATAGAAAATGTAAGCTAAAATGTTATGTTTCACATTGCAGTGATCCCCTTTTAACTCTTCATCAGTAGTCGAAAAATATTTAACTTCATCTTTTTTACGTTGATCCATTTCTTGGATTTTTAACTCTCTATCATTTATTGTCAGCTCCACCTATTTTATCTCCAATAATTGTGTAAGGTTCTGACTTTTGGACGTTGTACGTGTCCTTGACCATTGCATATTCGTTGACCATCAACCTAGCCAACACTTCCACATCAACGCCAGCTGCTGAAGATGCCAACGACATTGCCTCTTTTCCTTTCCTCTTTGCTTGGCCCCTGATAGTTAATTTTTGGTTCTATATAAATATATATAATATATAATAAAATATATATTAGTAAAAACAAAAACAATAATCAATGATGCCAGGAGCAGTATAAACTATTCCCGGGTCGTTAATTCCCCAATGAGGCTGTGCTGGAAAATCGATACAGTCGAAGATTTGAGTTTGAAGGAGAGAATTGATTTGAGAGTGAGTAAAGTCAAATTAAACAATAACAAACAAAAACGTTTAAGAAAAACCTAAAAATTATGAAATTAAGCTGAAAAACGGGAGCACGAATCCCGTACAAGGGGGGGAAAAACCTAAATCTTTAAAAATTACCCTACGAAGAAATATTCACTTCTAAAATACTCTATGAGACAATAACGAAAGAATGAAAAAAGACTAGACTGAAACGGAGTTCGTTTGACCAAAACGTAGTCAATCAAAAAACGCACCCGCGAACGCTCTTTAAAAAACGAAAAAGTTGTTTAAAAAAATAACCTACGAAAATTTTTTATTTTTTCCTACAAACTAGATGACTAAATAAAATTTTCTAAAAAAGAAAAATATTTTTTTGATAATTTTTGTATTTTTTATGAATTTTTAAAACTTTTAACTAAATTAAATTGTAAAAAATACTAAACGACTTTGAAAAATTCTGAAAATTTTACTAAAAATACTAGACACCTAGATTAACCTACGAAAAATAAGAACAAAAAGTTTGCTTAATAAATAAGCCCGTAATAAGCTGTTAACAGCTTATACACTTATAAGCCAAAAACCACCTTAAATACCAAAGCCCTTGGGACTATAACAGAAAAGTCCCAAGGGCGCAGCGGTATGTGTGTGTACAAAAGAGAGGTGTACGAGGGTTGAGACCCGGGTTCGAGTCTTGCTCACCCGGGTCACCCCTTGTCTCCTTTCTTTTTTTTTGGAAAAACTTTGTAAAGCAAAGTTGTTAAGCTCGTGGGGCTTAACAACTTTCTCAACTACAAGTTTTTCTGAAAAACTATGAATAAGCTTAAAAATAAGCTTTTAAAATGACAGAATGCTAAAATGAGCTTAAAGGCTTTGAAAAGCTAAGTCATTTTGGACACTTGGTGGACATTTAAACTAAACTAAGACAAATAAGCTAAAGGGGGCTTAATCCTAAACTAAATAGGCACTAAAAGACTAAATGTGAACAACTCAATAAGCTAAAAGAGCTTATAATGACAGAAAGCTAAAACTAGCTTAAGGGCAAAAGTGCTTAACTACTAACTCAAATAAGCAACCTAAAAGGGAAATAAGCACAACAACTATCTATACTACCCTAATAAGCAACTAGGAGCACAATTGAGCTTATGAAATAAGCTGAATAAGCCAAAATGAAAAATAAGCAGTCCCTTCACTAAACTTGGCTAAAACAGTCAAAGGGCAACTTGGGGCTTAAAAATAAGCTATCTAAAAAGCTTCTTAAGGACTGAAACTTAGCAAGCTTGTCTAAGAGCTTATGGGCTCTCAAAATAAGCCAAAAGTTAGGGCTTGAGTTCACTGAAAAGCTAAGAAAAGAAGCTTAAAAATCATCCCCTAGCACCAGGGGAAATTTAAGACTAAAACAAGGGCTTATTTGACAGCTTATTTAAAGCTGTCAAATAAGCTCAAATTTAAAAGTTAAGTTAAAACAGCTTTAGTACACCAAGGAGAGAACTTGTGCACCAATTTTTAGCTTCTAA
>BQNB010205009.1:0-10649 GCA_026074375.1 Tanacetum coccineum | reverse complement strand
CCTAACCTTGACCATCAAGATGATCCGTCAATTCCTTGTCCTCCACCGGAACCACCGGATGTTGAGAAATGTTTTGAACCCAAAGTGGGTATTTTGATAACCAAAGTGTTTAAGGGTGTTTCTAAACCACATGATTTTATAACCGATATTTTACCCACCCTTCCCACCATTGTTTCAGATTTGACCTTCATTCTTTTTCTTTCTTCATTTCTCTCCTTCGGGAGTGAAGACACCATTTTTGACCCCGGCATCATCACCTTTCCATTTTCTTATCTAGAGCCGGTAGCATTTTCAACGAAAGTTTCTTGTTCTAAGTATTGCTCTCCCTAAGGACAATTTAATTCAGGGATCGAGTCGAGCTTGCGACCCAGTGAACAAAAACAAGCCGCTTCGTGGGAGTTCACCCCATGCTTATCCATTTTCTTTCTTCTTTCTATTTTCTAACAAATGTGTTGTGATGAGGCTAGCTTCTTCTGGTTTTTCGTCGTTTGTTGTTTGTTATGATTTTTGCAGGATTGAACCAACAATCTCTGAAGCCTCTCGTGTTCAGTGTTGTGTCCTGTTTCACTCGAGCTTCCTATCCTTAGTTTGAAATTAGTTTGGGGAGATCCGATATCCTTTCATCTTATCGATTCACGTTTATCTTTGCATAATTCATAAACGACTTAGATTTTCGTAGAACCCGACCTTAAACATTGAGGACAATGTTTCGTTTTAGTTTGGGGAGGGAATCTATCGATTTGATGTTACCTGCTTATTGTTTTGTTCTCACGTACCCGTTTTCCCGCAAAAATAGCAAAAATTTTAAATTTTTAAGTTTTTATATATAAAAAAAATAAGTGTTAAGACATGAATGTAGGATATTTTAGTAGTAAAAAGAAATATAATAAATAAAATAATAATAATAATAAGTGTTAAGACACGAATGTAGGTTTTCCGTTGGTAAGAATAAAAAGTAATTTTTGACCCGATCGAATGTGTTGAGTTCTAGCTTTCTCCCTTAACAATTAATGATGATAGTTTGTGTTAGTCTCATGTAGACTTTAAACATGCTAGACTTGAAATCATTAGTAAATGAAGACTTGTGCTAATCTCAAGTAGATTTTAAATATGCCGAGTTGGATTTTATATAGGCGTATTTGCGAATTTCTTTATTAGAGGTTTTAAATTGCAAAGAATAAGAGATGATAGTGTTAATTACGGATTAGGATGCTAAACATGTGGTTTATTTGGAAAACTGTAAAGGCTTTTAAAATAATCGTGGTTTTTCTTCCCAAAAGTTCTTAAAATATTAATTATTCGTGTTCTCTTTATTTTTTACAAATTAGTGTTTTTACTCTTAAAAATTCTAATTTCCACTTATTTAGAGAAAAAGCTTTATGAATGAAGTTCACATCGTTTATAAATATGAAATTTTGGTTCAACCTTATACTTTGGTATTCATAATACGAAAATTTTTCTATTTGCGAAAAATAATGTGTTTGGTTAGTAAAATGTAAAAAAAATGAATAATGATGGAAAAAAGAAAAAATATACTGGTTGATGAAATTAAAAAGGATGCAAGTTATAATCATTAGTGTTAATAATAATATCAAACTCCATCGCAATAAAAGAGTAGTGGGCTTTGTCGGTTCGCTCCGATGAGACATCGAAAGAATGGATGGAGGTTGTATATTTAGGGTCTGTATCATAATAAGTACACGGACTCTTGACGGAGCGTGGCGAATGTGTCGTCGAATGAGAAAAGTGATAACGATTCGTATGCCTATTAATGTAAATTGTAATAATTAATGTTGAAGTTATGAAAATAATTAGTAAAAGTTTCTTTTCTTAAACCAAGGTATTCTTTTGAATCAAAAATTTGCCCAAAAGTTACAAGGCTTTTTCATCGGGTGTTCATCGCGTTTCGAATATTATTTCGGATGGGGTGTCAAAAACCTTTAGCACTTACCGATGCGGTGGGATGTAGAGAAGATAGTCTTTCAGGACAATGTGAACCAACGACTGTCTTGCGAAGAGAGGTTTTTGTTTGCTTTGAGTTGTGATTTACAAAAGTGTTTAACATATTAGCTCAAAAGGCCCATGTGTAAGCTTGGTCGATTTAATACTATCTAATTCTGTAGATTTAACGGTTTTAAATTAATTCGAACAACACACTCACTTAAATATTATGATTTAATAGTCAGGAGAGAAATTCACATGTTGTAATTATAGGTAGTTTTGCCTTTTAGCACGTACTTAACGGTGGATTATTTTTAGCTTAGTCTTGGGAAAAGTGAAAATCGGGGTTGTCGAATTTATCTTTTTAAGACACTTTTCAAGTAATTTTAGTTCCATGATCCTTTAAAGTTACCAAAAAAAGTATGAAAAATAAATACATTATGTCACACAGTGGTAGTTAGGTAGTCTTTTAAGAAAAATCATAAAAAATAAAAAATCTTTGAAAATGGGAAATCGGGTGTTTTATAACTTGTGATCTCTTAGCTCTCTCAACAAAAAAATCTTTGCTACTTTTCAAAGGTTTAGTTTGGGGAAGTTTCGAGGTATTTGGTTATAAGGCATGTAATATTGCGTGAGGACACGCAATCGTTTAGTTTGGGGAATTTTGATAAGTGTAAAATAACTTATAGTTAACACCAAAATGACCTAAATGACTAAAAACTATACTTAAATGGCAAAAATATACTCTGTTTTTGTGTTTTGTCGTGTGCTGGTATGAATTATCAAAATCAAAAGAAAATAGTCAAAACTGGGCAAAACACGGAAACGGGAAACGGAAACAAATAAGAGTACAAAAGAAGCCAAATGATTCAAAAGAAGCAAAAGATACTGTCAACTTTCAGTACAATATGGGCCTAAAAAGTTATCACCTAAGAGACAAAATCCCAAATGTTTCAAATCAGTCCCTCCAAGTTTTAGAAAAGTTTCACAAACGGTCCTTAACCTTAAATGGGCCAATTAAACCCTAATTCTCCTACCCGGAACCAAAACCTAAAATAAAAGCCCAAAACCTTAGCCCATTAACTCCAAGGACCAATGTTGCCATTTTTGAAAGTATTTTAACACTAGGCTTTTAATAACACAAACACAAGGACTGAATTTGCCATAAGCCCATAGTTTAAAAATGTTTTTACCCGTTTCAGTTAGAAAAAGGGCGCCAAAAGGGTTACTGTTATCCCAAAAGCTTAATCCATTTCACAATAATAAGTTATACCAATAAGCAAAATAAAGATAGAAAAGAGATAAGGAAAGTGAAAGATTATTAGAGAGAAATAAGATGGTGGAAGATTACACACACACACAAGTGATGAAATGGTAACCAACACCCTCTCCATGTGTGGAGAGGGTTCTATTTATACCCTTGAGCCATAAGTGGCTTGTGGGCTTTTCTACTTGGGTCGGGCTTGGCTAAACTTGGGCTTTGAGCCCGCAACACGGACAATATTAGATTACAAACCAAGCCCGTTGAACCCGACTAGCCTATTACTTAACAAGACTAATTACGACTAATAAGACCGATAACATTCTTGTTCGACTTATATAAAATTAAGGCTAACAATCTCCCCCAATGTTGAGGTCTCTTTCTTCAAACTCCTCCGTACCACCGATGACGTTGAAGATATGACTTTTGACGTTTATGCTTTGCCTTGTTTTGGTTGTTGTCTTGTTTGTAATGGCTCTTGATCGTTCATGCTTTGTTGATCTTGATCTTGCAGCCTTTATCTTTTTTTGACTTTGGAGTCTTGAGATCGTATTTGCATCATCTCCTTGACTATGAATCATCTTGATTTGACTTTCTTGATGTTCAACTTGTGTCTTGGACAACATGTCATACTTGTTACCATTCTTGTTGACATAAATCGATTATAAGTTACAATCTCCCAATCGATGAGTTCTTTTTATTTTTTTTGACTGTGAGGCTCTTTGTTAGTGGGGAAGATTAGAATCGACTATCTTGATGTTGAACGATTGACTTGAAAGCTTTGAGTATGTGCATGTGGTTTATGAATCCGAACTTCGCTGGGAATGAGGCTGCACACCGTCGTCTAAACTGAAATACGACAGATAGCTATAAAAGATGAATATGCTCTTTGTCTTTCTCTTGACTGAGGTTAATTAACCTAACGGTTTCGTTTTTTAGTATAAATACTTATTACTGTGACAGGTAGATTCAAATGAATCTCCTTGTACAGGGTTTCCAGCTCACAAAGCGGTAGGATTCTTCTAACATAGATGTATTAGATGCACCATAGGCTTGCTAGTTCTCATTACCGGAAACGTCTCAAAAATGCAGAACAACATGGTAAGAGATGAATCAGATACGTTACTGTCTTTCCTGATTAAGACTGTTAATTCATGTACTGGATCCAGAATATCGTATATCCCAGTTATCACAAGCTCGATTCATTTAGAATCTTGCATGAAGTCACTTCCTAAGTCTGTTTGATGTTGGCTCAGCAAGGTTTTCATTTCACTGTGAATACTTAAGTATCACTCGGATGTGCTGGCAAGATCACAAGGATATTGCGTAGGACTCTTTGTTACATAACTTGATGAACTTTATGGTGTTCAAATCTATAGAGAATTTTGACATTTGTGTACCTATATGAGATTTATATTTGATCTCTTTTGGCTCTAGGTCTCGATTTGTGACTTTTGGTTTTAGTAATCGGAGGCTGGAGCAGTCTGCCACCTATTCAATATCAACAATCTCGGAGTGAGATGTCAATAGACAACGAGTGTATTCCGTGACAAATGAGACAAGTTTCTTTTGATGCGAACCCGAATGGCTGGAAGGTTGTGCATTGCATACCTGGGTCCATGATGTCGTCTTCAATATCAACAATCAGCAATTGTGATTTTGATAGATTATGTATTGACCCTTGTTATCTGCTAAGGTGTAAGAGGGCTTATTTCTTTTCACCCTTTATCCATACATTTCTTTTTCATTCTTCAACCCCTTCAATGCTTACCAAGACGTCATTACTAACACCTTGTTGTGATTGTTCCAGTGTTAGTCAATCTTAGGTTGCATTTTTCCCTTATATAATTCTTCTCCCAATATACCTACAGGAGCTGCTTTTTAATCTATGAGTGTCCTTGGGTAGTTCCTACGGTTCTGGTGTGGGATCGTAGACAGGATTTAATCCTCTTACTAACCAACTTTGACTTCAGAAATCGTTTGCGTGAAAATTATATAGGTTGTTGGGTATGAGATCGAACCATAAAACCATTTTCTGACATTGTTTTTTCAAATACTTCCCCCTACCATGTGCTCGAGATTCGATATTGATTTAGCCACATAAAGGAAAGAGTTGCACTCTAGAGTCTTAAAGATCCTCTTTCTTCTATATCATATTTTAATTACAATTTTCTCCCCTTATTTTAAATAATAAAACACTTAATATTTGAAATACCATTTGATTAAAATTTTGACATGAAAAATTCCATGGCGAGAAAAAAAAATTATACCACGATATTGCATGAATTCAGATTCCAGATAGCTCCCCCTTCTAACAGTGTCTGTTGGTACCAATATTTATTAAAACTTGACGTTGGAATGAAAAATTGATATGACACCACAAAATGTTGAAGACGGAGTGAGATGCCTTAGTGAACAATGTATATGAATAATTGACATTATAAGTTTCCACATTTTAATTTTACAAAATGTGTTTGGGTTACATAAATTGACTTTATGTAGATGTACCCAACCATTAAACGCTTGTTTTAAAAAGCTCCCCCTCAAATAAATTCTTCGGGAGGAAGGAGTGTTGAACACACAGTTTTAACAAATAACCACTTTTGATGGAAACATACCACAAAATATATTTGTAGACAATTTGACATTGAAAGTTCTTTTCGGAAAAAATGTGTTCAACGATTTTTAAAAACAGTGATAGAAGCTTCTCTTCTATTTTAGAGGTAAGCGGCACTGAAGCGTACACTTTCCCTTTTACATTCGGGGACGAGTTATTGCATTGCAAAATGTACATAAGTCATTGAGAACAATTCTAGAAATGACATTGATTTGAAAGCATTTGAAACTCTCGCTCGAACTTATTTACAGCCTTTTGAGACGATGTTAATCAACATTTCTAGGTACGTAAATGTTATCGATTCCAAGAGACATGTCGAGAAGATTCTTTTTGGTATTTTTGAAAATTTTCTGATTTTATATTTTGTTTTTCTAGGTTTTATATTTTTCTATTTTCTTTTTGTTGGTTTTATATTTTTGTATTTTTTTTTCAAAAATTTTATAAATAAAAAATAAAGAGAATAAAAATATTTACAAATCGAAGTTTCCATTAGCAGAGACAGTTGTAGCTAGAGTTGAAGTGGATGAAGTTGAATCAGGTTGTTGTTGACGTTTATTTGATGCATCAGTAGTAGTGACAGCGGAAGACTTTAAAACAACTTGATTTTCTCCATTGAGATATTCGTCGAACAAAGGACCGAATAGACTTTCCAACTCTGGCATTAACGTCATGACTAGCATATTTGATGTAGGAACTTCTGTTGACATTGTGGAGCGAGGCTTGAACCGTTTTGTTCAAACGTCATTTGACATTGAGGTTCGAGGCTTGATCTGTTGTAATCAAACGTCATTTGATGTAGTTCATCTTTTGTGAAACCATTCTGGCACTGGTTTCTGAGATATCATCTTTTTCAGCAACCATACTCTGAGATTTTCCTGCTTTACATTGTATAATGCACCTGCACTTAAGTCAATTCTTTGTTGCTTTTGACCATTGAGAGATGTACCTGCACTTAAATCCAGAGTTTGTTTGCATACATAAATATTTGGGATATCTACATTGGAACCATGTGGGGGTTCACTGTCAACCTTGCTTGTGCAAGATTCGAATAATTTTCCTGTAGGAATCCACCTAAGACCAACAGATTTGAAAATTCTACCCGTGGGTTTCCACCTAAGATCAGATCTAGGAGATGTTTTCTCATACACAGCAGAAGTCTTATTAGGAGAAAACCTATGTCCTGTAAAGATCTGCCTACCAGGTTTCTGAGTATGACTCTTTTGATCTACGGGTTTGTTACTGTTTCTGGTCTTATGGGATTGAATCTTAGCACGTGAATTTACTTCCTTCAGGAGTTTTGTTATACAAGCATCATGATTTGCATTAAAGACACACTTATGACATGTAGAACAAACAAAGTTTTTGGAATCTAAAAAAGAACTAGAACTAATAGAGTGATCTGCTTTGGGCACAGCCGTTATCGTAACGCAACTACTCTTAGGTACAGACAAACACCTAGATGTTTGATTGTTGCTCCTAGGGTTTGGTTTTCTATCATTAGTAGTGGTTTGAATTCTCGCAGAAGTATGCACACTAGTTGTTGAGTTCCTATCTCTTTCTTGTATCTTTTTCTTAGCTACATCTAGATAGTGATTATGAACCATGTCATTTGAAATAAATCTTGGCATGTTCTCAGAACTATTCCTAGATGAGCTAGATGCAATCATGTGATCAGGTTTTGCAAAGGTGGATTATGTTTTCTTAGGTAAATAATGTTGAGTGAATGGTTTTGAAAAATTCTTATTCACATCAACTTGGGAGGCAAACCGTTGTTTTGACATTTGAGCCCTTTCAGATTTAGACGCATTCGGTTGTCTAACAACTGATTGGTTTCTTAGTGATGGTAACACTGGTTTCCCCAAGATTGATGTTTTGTCAAACTTAGTATCTACACTATTTCCTTTTAACTTCCTTAAGTCATTTTTCAAAGCAGCAATTGCAAAAACCTTTTCCTGAATCTGAGCTTTTAATTCAGCATTATTAGCAAGCAAAGATGTTGTCTGTTCTGTAGTCTTAGATCTCGTGATTTTAATAGAATCATACAAATCTTTGTAATGCTGTTTCAAAGTCTCATTTTCCTTACGTAATGTAGCCACACTATGTTCTAATTCGATGTTCATTGTTTCAAGTACATCAATTTCCTTTTCAATCTTGGCTTTATTACTTGTTTCATTCAAAATTTGACCATGTTGCCCTGATTTTAAAGATTGATTTTGATATTTAAGTTCGAGAGCAATGCAATGTGCTTCCATTCTTGAAAAATCTTTTTGAAATTGGGCAACTGTCTCTTTGAGCAAAATATTTTCAGACTCGAGTGATTGTTTTGAGTATTCAGTTGTCTGGTTATCAGGTGATGAATCAAGCATAGGACTTTTAACTTGACATGTTTCAGGATACTGGTCAACCCTACCTTCAACAATGATTTCAGGTTGCTCAGTATGCTGTTGTCCTATAGCAAAGATATTGCATTCAGCAGTCAATTGTACCTCAGCCATTGGCTCTTCGTCATAAATGGGTCTGATATCTGCATCATCAGCATCTGTATCATTCCCTGACCTGCTGCTATCATCTTGCACTGTTGAGTCTGTCCTAATGCTTTCTGTGTCAACCAAATCAGCATCCAATGCTTTACCCGTATCAATCTTACTCTCTTGCGTCTGCATCTGTCTTTTATTCACCCTTCTTTCATACTGTCTTTGATGACGTGTTCTTTCAGCAACGGACTTCTTAACATTACCCAGGTGTTGGAGTAGTGTATCTCTGAAGTGTTGAACCTCGAGTCCAGTGTATTCAACAAAGTACGTGTCTGTCATTTGACTGTCATAATCCAATGTAAACTTTGAATGTTTGACTTAATATAATTAAGGCTAACAGGTACATCTTGTCGGATCCTGGATGAATAGAATACTTTGACTTATGTGACTCGTGCATAATCAAGATCAGTTTCACCGTAACATGGTTAAACAATTCTAGTATCCAAAACATAGTGTTCCATCAGCGCGAGCTTCTAACTTCTTTAGCATGCCACTAATATCTTCTACCTCAATGTTTTCAGTCTTAACCGCTTCTTTCTGAGCCTCAAGGATTCGCGATGAAAGGTCCAAGCCAATAGTCATAACTAAGGCTCTTACTCGTAGGGGTTCAATCCTTTCCTTTTGGCTTAAAGCATCTGCTACAATATTTGCTTTCTCCGGATGATAACGAATCACGCAATCGTAATCACTGGGGAGTTCTATCCATCGATGCTGCCTCATATTGAGTTCTTTTTGGTCTAGGATATGTTGTAGGCTCTTATGATCAGTGAATACTACACATCTTGTGCCATACAAATAGTGCCTCTAGATCTTTAGGGCGGCTGAGAAGACCTACAGCTGATTGAAGAATAATCTGTTTGATGCAAAGACAAAGAATTTTTGAAGAAGTGTTTATGTTCAAAACAAGAAGTTTCATTTCAAGACACTCAAACAGATTGTATACAAGATACTGCTTAGAGGATTGAAGACTTGTATTGATGCTGAACAAAGATGTCCAACCATCAAGAAACTTGAAGTCAAGCAAGTAGAATTTAAGTTAGGGGAGGATTGTTGGGAAATGCAAGTCAGAAGGTCAAAGTACTGCTAAGTTGAAGGTCAAAGTACTGCTTTCCTAGTATGAAAAAGTTAAAGTACTGCCTTTATTAAAGGAACTTTAAAGGATTCTTAGTTAAACGGTTACGTTAGTAATTATCATGTAACAGTTATATTAGTGATTAGTACTAATTAGTATTTATGTCATACAAGAACTGTACACCTACTAGAGTTATCCTTACGTTTATAAAAGGATCTCTAGGAAGGCATTAGAAGGACACATCAACAAGAAAAAGCATTAGTTAGAAGTATTAGAGATAAATATTGTATTAGGGATCTGCAAACTTAGGCACATTCAAGGTGTGATAATACAAATCGTTTGTTAAATCATTGTGTGTTCTTCTTGATACCGTTAACTAGTTTCCGCATAGTTGATAGTATTACATCAGTGTTTCATTGTTACTGACTTGGATTTATTCAAGGAAGTAACATCCTTTACAGGCTAAAGGCTTATTATACTAAGGTTTATCGATCCTACAAGTTATATTAGTATAATGGTTATGTATCTTCACATACTGTTCCATAAATGCAGTGGCACGAAGGACTTTCTAGGATGGAAAAGTAGTTATCATTTAGGTTTTAACCTTGTTCTCTATAACCATGAGCTCTAATACCAATCTATAACACCCCCATTTTTACAAATATAGCAGCGGAAGCTAATCTGGGGTATTATTTCATAGTACAACAGTCATAATCATAGAAAATGAATCGTAAAGAGACGTTTTTGGAAAATTTAGTTATCAGTCATTTATTTATCAGAGTTTTACAAAAGAGAGGTCCCAAAATCTAGAAACATAAAGTTTGAATGATAACATCTTCAATTCCGTGCCACTCCGTGCCATAAGTTGCTCAATTTCCTGAGATAAACATGCTAAAAAGATCAACACAAAGGTTGAGTGATATTCATAGGTTTATGATAAACAGTTTGAATACAAGTCATAGTGGGTTACGTTGTTATACACCCATAATAGTAATAATTGCAATGTAGATACAATTATCATGGAAAACAGTATTATTGTCCTAAGCTCATGACACCAAAGCCTTGAGATAATCAATAATCATAAGTAGTTGCCCCAACGGGTGCCTTTGCCAAACACCCGCATAGATATTCAAATGAAGTGTGTTTGGTTACCAAAAGTACAGGTACACCAAAGGGGGAGTTCAGTCCCCAAATAGATCTATTCACAGCATTCGTGCTTACTCC
>BQNB010205005.1:0-10649 GCA_026074375.1 Tanacetum coccineum | reverse complement strand
ATATTTTCTTAGTAAAAATGTCATAACTTTCTCGTTTTAAGTCCGTTTTGTACGTTTCTTATGTCCATGCTTTCGTATTAAGAAGAGTTATCAAAATATTACATTTTTGTATTTTCAACCCTCTGATGAACAGTACTTTTTACTGTTCATGCACTTTTATAATTTTATTTTTATAAATTTAACTAGCGTAAATCTCGTAAAAGTCATATATTATTTGTTTTAACTCTGATTTTAGTGATTCTTTCGAGCACGTCTTCGTAATTAAAAGTTTTATCTAACTAATATATTTTCCAAAATGTATCTGATATGAATAGTGATTTTTATTGTTCATAGTTTATAAAATTATTTTTATAAACTTTAATTATCGTAAACATGAAAAATCCATAACTCCTTCGTTATTGATCAAAAAATTATGATTCTTAATGTTTTGGAATCCTAAAAATGTGTACTTTTTATGAAAAATAATTACATAATTTTATCAAAATTGGAAAATAATAAGTTTTTATAAAATTGTTTTTATAAAAGTTTTTATTATCGTAAAACTTGCAAATGGCGTATCTTCTTCGTTATAGCTCGGATTTTCGAGTTCTCTACATGCCTACAATCGTCATGACGTGTAGTATTTAAAAAAAATATATAATAAATGCCTTATATTCGAATTAAAATCAGTAGGTTTTGGTATTTGTGTTAAAATGAGTTTAAAACTTGTTTTTATAAGTTTTTAATCTAGTAACCTTGTTACAAGTCTTCTACAACACTCATCTCACATGTCCCACGTTACTTTAGTTCCTTAAGTCTATTATTTTCCAAGAATCACAAGTCTTCATATTCATTTTACTTGTAAACTTTAATAAGTAACTTTTAAACCATTAACTTATATATACTTCTATAACTTAATCCATACTCATATAATGTATATACTTCCATTATAACATGTCCTCAACATTAACATAACGTATGACAAAGCTTATCAAACCATGAACAAATGTAAAAATTCATTTTACATGTTAATAATATTCCTAAATGGTGATTCACTTTATAAACATAATATACATATGAAATCATAAATGTAAAGTGTTTAAGGGTTTTAGATAACCTTAGTATGAAGTAGGATGATGAACAACAAGATCTAAACCCTAATTTAGATATTAAACCCAAGCTTCTAATACTTAGAAAACCCTAAATCCAATGAAACCCTAATCCTAAACCTTTCTTGGTTAACCCTTGAAAATGCTAATCCAAGCCTTCAAACCTTCTTGTAATACCTTAGATACGATACTAGAACACTTGTATATTTGGTAAATAAAATTGTATGGATTGGGTATATATGTTTGCTTCAAGCCGTAGGTTAGGGAGAGAAAGAACAAGAGAGTTGTGAACTTTTGCTTAAAGAAATGAAGTGTGTGTTTCTCATACTAGTTATACATGTATATATACTACAAGTGCTAGTCAAAGATCACCTATGGAAAGTCTAAGACAAGATGAGGGAAATAAGGAAAGTATTGGTCAATTCTACTAGTCATGAGCTAGTCATAATAAGCCCTAAGTTGTACAAGACTTATGAAAGATTTTTTTGTGCTCTTGGTTCTCGAGGATGGGAATCATCCCATGAAATTAAGGAGGGGGAATGAAATAGTTGGTGTCTTGATATTTTGCATAAAAATCTTGTATAACTTGAAGCTTAAAGTTGTAAAGGTTAAATGTAGATGTAATACTTGTAAATTGTATGTCCTAGTTGGTTCCTTTTATGTAGAATTCATAGCTTAAAGTTGTAAGGTGAATAACATAGGTGAAGTTTTATAAAACTTTGACTATTGGGTAAAATAATGGGTATTTGTTGAAGTGTAGAAAAGTTTTGGTGGATCCGTATTTTATCGTGAAACGTAAACACTTTACATAACCAATAAAAATAAAATATGCAAAGTTAATAATTATCTCTAAATAATTATCTAACACTTGCTTGACGTAAACATTTAATTATTTGATGCCTGTTTACGTTGAATGATAATTTTTAGCTTACAAGATTTAACTTAACGATTAAAATTAAAAGCAAACGCGTATGAGACTAAAAATAAATAGTGAATTAATTGACGTCGTAAATGACCTGAAAACACGGGGTGTTATAAGGGAGGACACCTTTTCCAGGAACAAGAATGACGATGCTCATGAGCATGTTGAGCGGGTTTTAGACATCATCAGTTTGTTCAACATTCCAAGAGTCACACACGACGCAGTCACGCTACGCGTTTTCCTTATTACACTCACTAGAGCCGCTAAAAGCTGGGTAGACAGAATATCCCCATGAACTGTTGATTCCTGGGATCTTCTTAAAAAAGCCTTTATCCAAAGATATTGTCCACCATCCAAGACCGCTAAGCAGCTTAAAG
Source organism: Tanacetum coccineum (assembly GCA_026074375.1). Lineage (NCBI taxonomy): Eukaryota > Viridiplantae > Streptophyta > Magnoliopsida > Asterales > Asteraceae > Tanacetum > Tanacetum coccineum. Next base: position 8,262 of record BQNB010205005.1, on the reverse strand, counting down.
AAATCCATAACTTTAAACTAGAAGGTGATGAAACATTGTACCAGGCTTGGGAAAGGTACAATAACATGCTTTACAAATGCCCAACTCACGACATCAATAGCCATTAGAAGGTGAACATCTTCTACAATGGTTTGGGCACTATGAACCGCTAATTGCTAGACTCGCATAGGCCAATTTGGAATGAAACTTGTTCAAGCTTTGACAACAATCCAGATTATGGCTGACCACTCTCAAAAGTGGCATGACGGTTCATCTAGCAGGAATATAAATAGCGGCAGTAACTCTAAGGGAATCGTGCCATTGTAAATAAGCTAGATAGCTTAGGTAGAGACATGAAGAAGCTAAAAGAAAATGTGCATACTATTCAAGTGGGATGCCAACTTTACGGAGGAGCTCATCTAGACAAGGAGTGTCCACTAAACGAGGAAGTTAAGAGTGTTGAAGAGGTTAAGTATGGCGATTTTAGATGTTCTTCCCCTTTCAACAATGGACCTAAATATCATGTGGGCCCACCTGGATACTACATACACGTTGACAATCGTCTGCCTTTTGGAGAAAAAAGGCCAAGCTTGGAGGAGCTTATAAGCAAGCACCTAGAGGAGTCAACACAAAGAAGGGCTGAGATGGAAGAGTGGGTAAAGAAACTCCAAGAGAACGCAGAGATTAAAATACAAAACCAAAGCCCTCTCTTAAAAATCTGGAAACCCAAATCAAGCAGCTAATAAAGGAGTTTCATACAAAAGCTGCTAGTGAAGTACCTAATTCATCGGTTGGTCAATGCAAGGCAATTTACGCCAATGATGAGGCACCAATTAACAATACATCTTCTAATGGAACTAACAAACTCCATGGAGTATCTTTCATTTCTGACGCTGATGAACGGGTGGCTCAAGAAGAAGAAGGTATGCCATAAAGAGTCTTGCCATGCCAACTACCACCCAAGGAGTTAAATCCAGAAAGTTATACTCTTCCCTATACTATTAGAAGTTTAAATTTTTATGCTATGGCAGACATAGGTGCATGTGTTAATGTCATACCCAAATCCATGTTTGAACATTTGAAACTGGTTAACCTTAAGAAAACTGACATGCTAGTAGAAATGGCTGATATGATAAAAAGGGCTCATATGGGAATAGTGGAGAACATCCTTGTTAAAATCGATAAGTTTTTATTCCCATCAGATTTTGTGGTAATAGATATGTTAAACATACATAATGAAACTATGATTCTTAAGAGACCATTCCTAGCAACCATTCATGCCGAGATCAACATTTTCAATAAAGATATTTCTTTAGGAACGGGGATACAGGGTTATACTTTGATATGATAAAAGAATTCATAAATTCACTGACACTGTAGGAAAGGTTAATATGGTAAATTCAATTCGTAATGATGAGCCTTCTACTATTAGTAATGCACCGTTAGATAAGTCCCCACAATTTGAGGAATCTAACAACCTGCATCATCAAAACAATAATGATAATTATATGCAAGAATGAAGTAGCAAGAAGGCAAGGATGCTTAAACCTGACACAAACACCTAAGCGTGCATTTTTGCAACCTTATCAAGCAAGAGTAAAATGAAATACTCAATGTTTGTCCCACATGTGACCCAACCATGAAATTATTCAATGGGGGAAACGAGATCTATAGAGTTGATGAACAAGGAACATTGAAATATTGGCACTGTCATCTTGAAGATGAAATAAAAAAGCATAAGGGGAGGCGGTTTATCATTTCCTGACTTCCTCCTATTAAGATACGGGATTAACCAAGGGGGAAGGTTTGGTTTAGGACAACCGGTATGCAGAATGGTGTAGTGAAAATTCTATTCCAAACACCTCCACTTCGATCTCTATTCTGACCCAAGAAGATAAAAACCAAGACTAAGGGACTATTCCTTCAAAGAATGGGTATTAATTAAGGTCGGTCACATAACGTTAAAAGAGATTTAATTAAAGAAGGCTCTACTGAAATTATGGCTTATTGATTGTTTTAAAGGAGAAGTAAGACCCGCCAAAGATCCTTGAGCAAGGAGTTTTGATGACTATAAGTGGGTGTTGGATTTAGAAATCGATCAATTAACCGATGAATATGAATTAAGGATAGGAAAGAAAGGACATATGCTCGAGGATATATAGGAGTATTGCGAGAAAGTATAGGGGGATAACACAAACTGGTGGCACGATCATGGGTTTGAAGAGGATGAAAGACAAGAAAGCAGTTTAGACATAGAAGAGTATGATCTACCCAAGGTTCACGTAGAAACTTTTGAAGTAAATAGATACTCGTTTGATAGTGGCTACAGTTTCATTTATGTTACCAAAGAAATAGAAGATACCTTACCATTAGGAAGAGAAAAGGATCAAGGTTTAGAGAAATGATCCAAAAAGAACTGGACACATGAGGGAAGGTCCAAAGAAAGATGTAGAGTGATTTGAGTCTAACTTAAAGACTCGTTAATAAACGAAAGTGTTTGTCGGGAGACAACCCGTATTTTAGTAATAGAATTCATTTAAATTTATATATTTTAGTTGGTTTTGTAATGTTTTCTTTACTTAGTTTTTGCCGGTTCACACACCAGGAAATGGAAATCGGAGGTCACATCAACCGATTCTGTGGTAATAATGTTTCTTAATGGTCCGAAACCACTTAGTTTTACGCCGTAACAAATTATAGATAAGAACGTAAATCCTTTCTGTTTACGCCTAAAACTAAGAATACAATCAAATTTTTAAAATTATTTTGCCACATGGTTACGGCGTAACCCAATTCATGGTTATGCCGTAACTCCTTGCTGTAAACCTTAATTATGTTCGAAACTTATACAAAACCGTGTATAATTAAATGAACTTTGTGGGTACGTTCTTGTAAACATCCATGAGAACTTACTCATCAACCACTTTGGGCTACCAAGTGGTTTAAAAGGCTTGTTGCATATGCTAAATGCAACTATGATTCTTATGAAAGTGAGTTAGGATTTCCTGTATATTTTGCTTTAAACGTTTAATGCTTTTAGTTTGTTTAGTGATTTGAAGGGATATGAGTTTGCTCAGGATACGCTGGTCAAGAGTTCATCTCTTGCCATTATCATTCGAAGTATAGAGCAATGCTTATAGGAATCTCTCATTCTAATACTACTCTTATATATGACTTCCATTTTCCTTAATGTAAAAATAAGGATATTGTAAACCAAATGGGGAGGGATTGTGGAATTAAGAAATTATCACTTGACCTATATTTGCCTTCGATTTTCTAGTTTTCTTTGAAAAATTGTGCCAATTTTAAAAAATTTTGACGTGTTTTTCTTACTAAACTATAATAGATCTTTGTCGAACGCACTCTTACCCTTTATCTCAATTGATGAGGTTAAGCCTAATGATTCCATTTTTATCTATTATATAAAAATCCACCAAACATATGAGTGTGCCGACATTATTATAGACTTTAGAACTTGGCCTATACATCATTTCGAGACCTAATTGATTAGCAGGAATAGACTGTTCAAGAAGGCAACAATTAGGAATTTGACCCAAAATATAGCCCATATGTGTAATGTTGTGTGCGTTTATCGACTTTTTACACTAACTTGTCAACCTCGTGTGTTAAAACCCATTGTAGCACTCATTTTTAGTGCAAGATACCCCTAGATCACCCTGTTTAGCCAATCCTTGTTTTTAACCCATTATATTAAATGTATCTTTACACCATTTCACCTTAGCCAACCCTGTAGTCTATATTTTCTTTATGTGGAAATCTCTGGCTACTTAAGTCCATGGTTCGGGGAAATAGGTTTAGAAATTTTGCGTGTTCGTGGGAGACCTATCACTCTTGATCTATGAAGAGACCCCCCTGTATCATCACTTTTGATATTGTTCATCTCAAGTGGGGGATATGTATGTTGTATATTGTAAAAAAAGTAGTTAGTGTAAAGTTTTGTAGCATATTTATGTTGGTTACGTGTTATAAAACCAACAAGTCATTCAAGATATGAAGATGGTGCAACTATGAGCCATTTGTATGATTTTGAAGGTCGGGCTAGTAAAATCTGCTCCATCAGTTCAAAGTAGGACTTCAATTCTACATTTGATACTAGCCTGTCACTGCTGTTATGATCAGATTTCCGCATTTCGACACTTGAACTCATGGATGGATGGTAGCCAGTTATGACACCCTTAGATTTTTTAGACTATTTGTTTTGTATTTATGTATCAACAGTTATATGTGTATCATATGTCTTATCCTGCCCTTTAAATGATTTTAGCCTTTAGCCTACTCGAGTTAAGGACTGAGCAATCGCATGTGTCTCGTCCATTAATTTGGCCGAGCATGTGAGATTTTGTTGCCTTTCCTGGGATAGTGGTATCAGAAAGAGTCAATCACATGTTTAAACCTGTGTGTGTCACCCATGTTACTTTTAAGAGCTGTTTAGACCCTAATTCTATTGTGGAGATATTTTAATATCATTCTAAGCCTAATGAATTAATACATGTCATGGACAGTGCAAATGATGATCACCCTAAAAAATAAAACACTTAGACTAGAATGAGATTTGAGTGATTTTGATCCCCTTTTCGTGAGGTGTACAGCTTTGATGTTTTCTAGCATAAATAAATAATGAATTCATTTCTCTGAGTTAAATTGGGGAAATCTTTTTATGAATTATTCTAACAAGTCTACTTGAGGGCAAGTAGAAGTTACGTGGGGTGATATTTGATATCATCAAATAGTTAATACTTATTAGAATCAAATACCTATCAAAATGCTTTAATTATTTTTTTAAATGCCTGAAAATGATACTTAATCACTTCTTATTTCATTTACAAGAAGAATACGAGCATTAGATCAAGAGACGCGGGATTTGGACATGGAAAATAAGTGTAAGAAGAATCTCAAGGCTAGTTATGGCGTAACCACCCCGTAGGAGTTACGTCGTAACAAAAATTAAAGAGGGAATGTGAAGACTAATAAAATAACATACTAGATGTAAGGGTAGAGAAAGAGAGAGAGTGGGTTGGATGAACACTTATAGAGAGAAAGTAAACATATAAGAGAACTTTGTATTATGTGTGAAAAATGAACAACCAACCACCTCTCTAAAGCATGGAGAGGTGTTTATATACTTACAATGAACAAGTGGGCTTGTGCTGCATGGTTTATCCACGGGCCTTTGCTAACTAACTATGTAAGTTTCCAAAAATTACTTAATGAGCTAACGACAATTATCTATGGAAGCGACCGACACGTTCCTAGGAATTTTGCATTCCTAACAATCTCCCCCTAAGGGAGGTCGCTCCATTTTACAAAAACTTAAACTTAGCATACTATGCTTTAACTTTAGTCTTGAGCTCGTTTAACTTCAATCATTAATCTTGTAGTTTGATGTAGTGATCATAGACTTTAGGTCTTGAGCTTGTTCCTTAGCTTATCTTGAATGTGATCTTGAACACCTTGAAATCATCAACCAAGCATAATCTCGTTTTGCCATCTTGTAAATTTTACCACCATGTGATCTTATGACTTCTGGACTGAGATGCTCATACCTTTCTTGATTTGTTGACTTGAAAAGCTTTAATGTTGCATCTTTCTTGAAATTCTTTAACTTTAACACTTCGTCACTTCGAGATAGACATTTGGTATCAGAGTGATGAAAACTTCTTTGAAATTCTTTGACTTTAATACTTCGTCACTTCAAGAAAGACGTACGGTATCAGAGTAGTGGAAGTCTTGAAACATGTACTTGAGCTTTCATGATGTCTTTATGTTTTTCAGTCGGGTATGAGCATGTGGCTATGAATCTTGTGAGTCAGCCGGAATCAAGTACCTTCACCTCCATCTTTAAGTATCCTGCATTAAAACAGTTAGAAGTAAAGCGGGGGGACGAATATGGCTTTGTCATTTGCCCATGTTTGGTTAGAGTAACCTTTGAATCTATGAGGACTGACCTGTGATCAGGTAGATTCAATTTAAGAAGAATCTCCTTGATAGGATTTACAGCTGAAGTATAGAATCTTTCTAACACATATGCATTAGATTCATCAAACTCAGCATGTTCTCATTACCGAAACGTCCCAAAGCAGACAACACGATAAGAGTGAACCAATGAGTTACTATCTCACCGATTGAATAGAAAAATCAATTTGAAAAATCAATCAACGTGTCACTAGCTAAAGTGGTTTTATGACACATCAAGAGTGTTAATCATTTCAAAATTAATCATCAATCGTCAATTCATAACCTGAAACAAGTTTGATTCTTATAGAATCGCACCATTGTTTCTTTCCAGTTGTCACAAGTTTGATTCATATAGAATTGCACAAGTCACCTACCATGAGCTTGCTTAATGTTGGCTCAAGCAGGATTTCCATCTTCATTGTGAGTAATATCATTCGAATGTTCTGGTAAAATCACAAGGATAATGCGTAGGACTCTTAATATATATCTTGTTATTCACATTGTGTGACTTAACAAGCATAATTTTGACAGGTGTCCTAATGAGATTTATGGATGATCCTGTTAGCCTTAATTATATTAAGCCAAACAAGAATGTTATCGGTCTAAGAAAGTCAAACTAGGTCTTGTATTGTAATAGGCTAGTCGGGTTCAACGGGCTTGGTTTGTAACCTAATATTGTCCGTGTTTCAGGCTCAAAGCCCAAGATATGCCAAGCCCGGCCCATGTAGAAAGCCCATACGCCTACTACTTGGCATTGGGTATAAAAGGACCCTCTCCACACATGGAGATGGTGTTGGTTACCATATTTTACACTTGTATGTGTGTGTAATCATCCACCTCTCTAGTTTCTCTCTAATAAATCTTCCAACTTTTCTTTCTATCTTTCTAGCTTTTTGCTTATTGGTATAGCTTATTGTTGTGAAATAGATTAAGCTTTTGGGATAACATTTGGTATCAATCGCCACGGGTGAGTTTAGTAGTTTAAGTTTGTGTATTTTTGAACTTATTGGTTTGGCTTATTTTTCATTTGGCTTATTTTTCATTTGGTTTACTGTCTTTTGTTTTTGTTTTTTCATTTTTTTTATATCGTGTTACTGTTCCGTATTTAAGATTTCGTATATCATTTCAGTGATTTTGGGCTTACATGTTATTTGGGCTAACGCTGTTCAAACGTTTACAAAATGTTGAAATATTAAAAACGTTTCTACTTATTCACCACTAAAAAAAAAATTCATTTTCTAGCTTTTTTCATCATAAGTTTTTCACGTGGCATATACTTTCATATGTTTATCACTTTTTGCAAACAGATTTTTCGACTGTGCATATACTTTCATATGTTTTTCACTTTTTGCTTATCTTGAAACTTTCTTCACCAACAAGGGTTGACGCTTATTTTCTTAGTTTCATAAGTTTTTTATTTCGTTTTGTCAAAAAGCTCAAAAGTTTCATTTCAAAACTGAAACGTAGCTTATTTCTTGATCTTTCAACATTTGTGTTATCGTGGCTTTAGTCTTGTCTAGTAACACGGATTGAAACAAAGATAAGAGAAAAGGTGCCATCAATTGCTATGATATTTTGTCGAACCGAACTAGCAACTTTGTGAAGCAACCGAACGAGTTCAACTCAAGCATAACCGAACGAGTTCAAGATTTCTACAACCGAACTAGTCATTCACTAGAACTGAACGAGTAAAAAAAAAATTCAAAGACCACCGATCGAGCTCTCAACCTTTGTCAACCGAACGAGTTAGAAACTTCTTGAACCGAACGAGTGGAACACGACTAGAACCGAACGAGTAACAATCTAAAGGACCGAACGATTTTTTTTTGAGTTGGACCGAACGAGTATTTTTCTAGTTGAGCCGAACTAGTCAAGTTTTCGGTTTTTTGGTTTCCAGATACGTTAAATGACGGGACTTAAGACTTATATCATCGTGTTCGTGTCGTCGTTTCGATCATCGTGGTATATTCACTTCTCACCGACGATAACCGAAAGCAGATGAGTTTTTGAATAGGGTTCAACGGGTTGTGCAAAGTAATTTTTCGACCCCTAAGACACAAAACTTTATTTTTAGTAGGATCGATTTTGCCATCCAAAAAGGGGTTGCGGCGCAGCTTATTGCTCGTTTGCCCGCCATCTTATTGTAAACATTGTTTTGAATGATAATTCTCAAGTCACATGAACTATAAACTAATAGCTAATTTTAACATTTAAAAAAAAAAAAAAGTTGCTACTTGTTAAAAACAATTATATTTTAATTCAATGTAATGTTTTAACTTATATATGATTGTTTTGCGAAAAGGTAAT
>BQNB010205002.1:0-10649 GCA_026074375.1 Tanacetum coccineum | reverse complement strand
AAGCTATAAACGACTGTATATAACATGTATTAAACTACATGCCCTAGGACCTCCTTTTATATACCAAGGAGTCCTACATGGCTTATAATATATTCCTAAATTATCATGATCTTCAAAACAAATAACTTATACATATCTTTTACTAAAATATCTCATACTTATCCCGTAATTAATCTTGATAAGCAATCTTCATCTTTATCCTTCTAACAGTAGAAACTCTTCTAGCAGTTGTAATCTTTTCAACAGTTGTAACTAGCAGCATTAACTTTTAACTCTAGCAACAGTAACTATGTACAAGTAGTAGTAACTACTTAGAATATTTTATTCATTCTTCATCAGCAGTACTAAGTTATACTAGCAGTACTAACATAACAGTTGTAACTTTACTCAAGCAGTACTAATCATACACTAGCAGTACTAAGTTACACTAACAATAGTAACTTGTATACTAGCAGTATTAACTACTTGGTAGTATTTCTTCTAAGTCTCTGAGCACTCTTAACTTCCATTAGCAGTAGTAATATATACTAGCAGTAGTAACTAATAGTATTAACTACTTAGCATATTACTAACAACACTAAGTTATGCTTGACAACAGTAACTCTAACCTTAGCAGTATTAACTCCAAACAGCATCAAAAGGCTTTTAATCCCAACAATCCTCTCCTAAACTTGATGTTCATCTTTTGAATCTTCAAGTTTCATTAAAAGTCTTCACCATCACTAGGAGGATGTATTCAAACACCTTATTTCTTGACCTGCTTTGTCATGAGCTTTAGGAGTTGATAACATATCTCATTCCAATAGTCAGTTTGAAGCTTCTTGTTGAGCATCTCTATGATTGTTGCAGATGTAAGAGGTTACTTTTTCTCTACCAGCATAAAGATATGCATGTTTTGAAATCACACAAAATGCAATCCACATGAAGAAAATAGCTTCCAAACTATCACTTTATAACCTTGTAGATTCCTCCATATTTCACTTTCTACATCAGGTTCAAATATTACTTTTAGATCTCCCCATAACACTCTTTCATATGCCTCTTCTGGCCTTATATTCCCATGTTTAGCTTTAACCAACTTCCAGAGTGTTTCTAAGTCTTCCCTCGATTAAACATTCATTCCTAAAAGTCAATTATGATAAATACCATGTGAGTGAGGATAATGTTCAATATCTCATATAAAATTTTCCAACATTATTTATGAAAGTTACGTACAAATGATTTTACCTTTTGTTAATAAGTCCATGATCGTGGAATAATACCGACAAAATTATTGAGGGAATCTTGGCCAAATGTGCCATTTCTTTTGGTTTTGTTTTTTCCTAAAAGCCAAAATCACATCTTATTTAGACTATAAATCGTTCATAGTTTCTAAACTTAGTAACCTCTACTAGATCTTATTTGTTGACTTTGCTCTTTTTATTCTTAATATAAACTAAACTCATTACGACTAGTTGATTGTTAACTTATGAGGTGGTGGTGTTGTTTAAAGACCCTAATACTGCAAATAAGTTATTTTGAATTATGGGTGTCAAATATATTTAAAGGATTTTTTTTCTTAGAAAATCGATAAACGTAGTTTTTAAAGTATTTAAACTCGCATCAATGGCTCGTATTTTCAGTGATAATTGTTCACCCTTTGAATTTAACTTCTTTCAACCGACTTTATGTAATTCAGTTATGCATGTTTTCTTTCTTAAAGTAACCCTTGGAGCTATGTTTAGAAAGAAACACTTTTCTTAACGGCAATGTGTTAACAGCAAGGTTAGAGTGGTAAAGGTACAAGTTCGGTGTTATTAGTATTATGTCGTCCCGTAATCTAGTTAGGCTAAATACTATGGTTATTACACTCACACTTTCACGTTAACAACACATCACCATTCAACTCACCATCAAACAGGTGTTATGGTCACAATCAAACTATAAATATAAAAGAATAAATTACACGTTTCGTCCTTATGGTTTATATCAAATAACACTTTTAGTCCCTATTCGGATTTAAGTACACCAATCGTCTTTAATTTTCAAACTAATTGCATTGATGGTCTCTATTTTGTCAAAATAGGGACCAACTGTGTAATAAATTTATTTGAAATGTGTTACACGGATAGTCCCTATTTTCCATAATAGGGACTATCAATGAAACAAGTTTGATAAAATAGGGATATCTATGTAATTAAAATCAAATAGGCACGAAACATGTAATATGGGTAAACCATAGGGACGAAACGTACGTGTAATTATCCAATATAAAAATATCACATTTTATACAAACATACTCCGTAAAAACACACCCACACACAAAAGAACATGAGAATTTGTTTGGCGGTGTAGACCACCGAAAGATTGCAAAAATTTGCCCTACGTACACGATTCTTCCTTTGTGCTATTGTCTTGCCATGTGGTTAGTGAAAATGGTGGTGGTAAACCGCCCATCATAATGCATAGTCTTATATTAGACTAAGTGTAATGGACTAAGGCTGTAAACGAACCGGACGAATACGAACGGAGCCTTGTTTATGTTGGTTTATTTATTTTTTACCGGACAAATAAACAAACACGAACGCTTAAACGGACGAATTTTCTTGTTCATGTTCGTTTATTAAGAGAATGAGTTGTTCATGTTCGTTTATGTTCGTTCATTAAGAAACTAAACGAACTTTAAACGAACATAATTGAACATAAATGAACGTAGAAAAAAACGTAAAATATTTTTAAATTATGCATAATATTTTGTTTTATAAGTATTTACTTGTTGTTTTATGTAAACATAAAAAATTTAAAAGTATACCACTAAAAGATATGATATACGAACATAAACATATAATGAACATAAACGAACGTTAATAAACGCCTAATCGAACGTTCACGAACATAAACGAACGAACGTGACTTATGTTCATGTTCGTTCATTTAACTAAATGAACGTAAAATAATGTTCATGTTCGTTCATTTAATAAATAAACGAACACGGATGAACTTTTTACCGAACGGTTCATGAAATGGTCATTGAACGTTCAGTTCGTTTACAGCCCTATAATGGACGATCGTATGCTTGGTGGTCGGTCGAACCACAAAAAGAACGCATCTTCCCCATTAGATCCCCCTTTCCCACAAAAGACGCGTTCAACGAGGTATTTTGCAATGACTCGGTCTAAAATAAGATCGAGTCGTGTGAGGTATATGTGTGGGGTGTTTTCATTAAATGATTTTTATGGAGTACATTCGTATTTAAATGATGCATGTTTTTTTGTTGAGACCGCGGTCTCCTTATTACACTAAGTTGATCATGAAGAAAATTATAAAAAAAAACTAAATTGATGCTAATGTAAAAGTGATCACGATCAAATCAGTTGGCCTTTTTTTTAACAGCATAAGATTTTATTAAAACTAGCAAGATGCTAGGAAATTATAAAGGGTTACAAAGCCATTTGTTCTAATTAGAAACTAATCTACCTTTAAATTTCAACCAATTAAAAGAATATAAACGAACAAGATCATAAATATCACTTTTCCTCAAGTGGTTAAAGGTAAAAGTGATGTTGTTACGATACTTCCAAACGGTCCAGAACATAAAGACAATGATGACAAAGAGACGTTTCTTTTTTACTTGAGAACCCGCGATGTTATCCAACAAGAAAGTCAATCGGTGTAAGAGGGAGTATGAGTGTCCGTAATGTTACACCAATTTCGAACCATGCGCCAAATCTGAGCACTAACTTCGCAAGAGAAAAATATGTGCTCGGCCGACTCCACATGATTCTTACAAATCGGACAAAGGATATAATCGATATCAATGCCATGCTTTGAAAGATTGAGACGATGCGGAAGACGATCTAAATTGAATCTCTATATAAATATGTTTACCTTTCTTGGGAGACAAGGGATCCATGTTGTTGAAGAAGCCAACGTTGGAAGCGTAAGATGGTCTAAGTGAGTCCGAGTAGAAGCTACTAAAAAAGTACCATCATTCCCAATATGCCATTTCCACTCATCATCAGAAGAAGAAAGACTTACTTCAGCAAGTTCAGTAATGAGAGATTGTAGCATTGCTTCAGTTCGACCAGAAGCAATAGGACTAAGCCACTGCCAGATCCATCTTCCTTCGATGTAACGCTCACTAAGCAAACAATTCTCGTTAATGTCTAGACGGAAAAGACGATTGTATCTAGAACATAGTGGTTCATCTCCAAGCCAAATATCTTTCCAAAATCGAATAGAAGTACCGTTACCAATGTGACATTTCAAATAGTCTTTAGGAAGAATACTGTGAGAGTGTAGGTAATTAGTGGTACCTACAATAGAAGACTAAAGTCCCGATGTAGCGCAATCTTTACCATCGAAACCCGCTTCAAAACCATGGATAGCTTTAATAAGTTTAACCCATAGAAGGTCCGGATTGGTAACGAGCCTCCATCTCTATTTTTGAAGTAAAGCAAGATTGAACGTTTTTAAACTACCAATACCCAAGCCTCCTTGATCATGAGATGCAAGAACATTATCCCATTTGACCCAAGCCATTTTGTTATTTCCATTTGAGCCTCCCTAGAAGAACTTAGCACGCGCTTTTTTAAGAATGTTGATAATAGATTCAGGAGCTTTGAAGATGGATAGGTAATAAACACCTAAGCTTTCAAGGACAGATTTAATCAAAGTGAATCGACCTCCGATAGACAAAAGAGAAGCTTTCCATTTCGAAAGTTTTGATTTGAATTTATCAGTAATGCATGCTCTTACCAATTGGGAGGCCGAGATATATAATAGGAAATGAACTAGCTTGAAAACCTGTAACGTGAGCCATAGATTGGAGATCTTCATCAGAAACCCCTATTTCATATAGATTAGATTTGGAAATATTAATCTTAAGACCTGATGCACAATAAAAGGAATTAAGGGAGCTAGTAATTTGTTGAAGATCAAGAGTGTCCCAATCTGAAACAATCATAACATCATCCGCAAAGAAGAAGTGAGACAAATTAATGCTCGGATTCCCAACTATGGCTCCTTTGATACGCTTGGCATGTCTATCATTTTCCAGAATTAAGTGAAGACCTTCCATTATGAGAATGAAGAGGAATGGAGAAAGTGGATCTCCTTGACGGAGACCGCGTTCCAAAGAGAACTCTGGAGTAGGACTACCATTGACTAAAATGGATGTGCGAGATGAAGTTAAACAAGCTTGAATCCATGAGCTCCATAAAACGCCAAAGCCCATTTGAGATAGAATGAAGTCAAGATAAGTCCAACTAACCGAATCGAAAGCTTTTTCAAAGTCGACTTTGAAGATCATAAGCCTTTTGTTACGCTTCCTGTACCATTCAATGATTTCACTAACCATAAGAGGCCCATCGAGAATCTGACGACCCGATATGAATGCAGATTGAGTTGGACTAACAAGCTTGTCAAGAACTGTAGACAGCCTGTTAGCAAGTAACTTTGCTATAAATTTATATTGCATCCCAATGAGAGATATCGGACGATAATCTTTAATAAGAATGGGGTTTGGGGTTTTTGGAATCAACGTAATAAAAGCGGAGTTGGTACCTTTAGGCATGGTTCTAGATTCCATGAATTGATTAACAAAGTTCATTATATCATCTTCAAATAAATCCCATATGTTTTATAATTAGAAAAGAGAAACCATCTGTGGTCCTGGTGACTTACTACTGCCACATCCCATATAGCTTTACTAATTCATCAATACGTCGGGCCTGTTTGCTTGGAAGCATAGTAGACATCTTTTGAGAGAGAGCGTAGTTAAAACCTTGATTCGAGTTCACGTCAAAAAGAAGAATCGACTGATTTGAATTTGCTTTTGTAAAACTTGTAAAATTCTTCTTTGATTGTAAGAGGATTAGTAATCCATTCGCCCTCGATAAGGATCCCGTGAATAGATTGATGGCGACGTTTTTGTTTGAGAATTCCATGAAAAAACTTGGAGTTTCGTTCTCCCTCTACATCCAATTGTAGTTTAGCTTGTTTGAGCTAATCCAAAGATAAAAGTACGATCGAGGTTATATCGTTCTTTCATCGTTGAAAACGAGATTGAAGATCTTCATCATTGGCAGTAGACGAATCGTCTTCTTGTCTAAATCATTCTAGGGTAGAGAGGATGTCATGCAATCGAGAGCGTTTTGTTACGCTTCTTGTACCATTCAATGATTTCACTAACCATAAAAGGCCCATCGAGAATCTGACGACCCGATATGAATGCAGATTGAGTTGGACTAACAAGCTTGTCAAGAACTGTAGACAGCCTGTTAGCAAGTAACTTTGCTATAAATTTATATTGCATCCCAATGAGAGATATTGGACGATAATCTTTAATAAGAATGGGGTTTGGGGTTTTTGGAATCAACGTAATGAAAGCGGAGTTGGTACCTTTAGGCATGGTTCCAGATTCCATGAAGTGATTAACAAAGTTCACTATATCATCTTTAAATAAATCCCAATATGTTTTAATAAATAGAAACGAGAAACCATCTGGTCCTGGTGACTTACTACTGCCACAATCCCATACAGCTTTACGAGTTTCATCAAACGTGGCCTGTTGTTGGAGCATAGTGACTTCTTCTAAGAAGAGCGTAGTAAAACTTGGATTTGAGTTCACGTCAAAAGAAGAATCGAATGATTTGAATTTGCTTTTGTAAAACTTGTAAAATTCATCTTTGATTGTAAAAGGATTAGCAATCCATTCGCCATCGCTAAGAATCCCATGAATAGACTGATGACGACGTTTCTGATTGAGTATTCCGTGGAAAAACTTGGAGTTCTCGTCCCCCTCGACATCCCATTGAATTTTAGCTTTTTGAGCTAGATCCAAAGAAAAAAGACGATCAAGCTCATCTCGTTCTTTCATAAGATGAATTCGAGATTGAAGATCTTCATCAGTGGCAGTAGAAGAATCAATCTTCTTGTCCAAATCATTAAGGGTAGAGTAGATGACATGCAGATGAGAGGCATTTGTAACGTTAGATTGTTGGCGCCATTCTTTGATTTTCGACTTGAAGAACTTTAATTTCTATTTGAGAGAATCGTGCCCCTGATTAATAAGATGGTATTCTTCGTTTTTACTTTTGATCAAATTATCAAAACTCTCACCCTGAATCCAAGAGTTGTAAAACTTAAATGGAATGGGGCCAAAGTTTGTTTTATCAATATGCAAGAGAATATGGTTATGATCGGACCAAAGCCTATCTAATACAATAGCTTTGAGGTCTGGACAAATTGTAGTAACATCATGAGACAGAAGGAAGCGATCAAGTTTGCTTAGTTTAGATCATGCTTTGTTCATCCATGTATAAAGACGACCTCCCATAGGGATATCTCTTAGACCCGAGTTATCAATAAAGAATTGAACGCTTGAGCTTCAGAATAAGAAAAAATAGAACCACATCTTTCAGATTCTATACGAACTTCGTTAAAATCACCACAAATAACGTAACTACCTTGATTAATCAAGATGAACTCATGAAGCCGTTGCCACAAAGATGATTTAGCCGATGAATCCTGAGGGCCGTAAACATTAACCATATAGAATGTAACATCTGAATGGTACCATTTACCTTGAATGATGATAGAGTTATCATTACACCAAAGATTAGATTTAACAAAAAGAGAAGTATCCCACATAGAAATGAGACCTCCTGAATGACCTCTAGACATGTTACACGCAAAATCAAAAGAATAATTCCCCCACATAGTTTTCAACCGATACAATTCTAACCTTGTCATCTTTGATTCTTGGATATTGAGAAAATGGACATTATGCTTGAAACATAATTCTTTCACCCATCTACGTTTCTTATACTCTTGAGAACCTCTTATATTAATAGATAAGATATTCATTGATCAACAATAATATCTCTTGTATCACGTATTAAGGTTTGGATGGCCTTAAGCAAACATTATTTAAAAATGCAGGATTTATCATTGGATATATCTATACTATGCTATAAGATATATCTATACTATGTTATAAGATATTTATGACATTTTATTTTTAGAAAGACTAAAAAATTCAGACTTTTAAACTTACTTGTTATATAAATATAAGGATATGCAATCTTGATCATCCATCTCTATTTAGATAACCATATCTTAATGTGACATGTGTCACTTTTTAATTAAAAAATTACATTTATTTTTAAATTAAAATATCTTTTTATCTATTTATTATTTTATGATTTAATATAATTATATTTTTTTAAATTTTGTTCTCTTTAATTTAAAATCCATCTTTATATATTTTTATGAATAGTTTTTTTTATTTTTAATGTCGCTGAAACCGTTGATTTATACGAGCACAATACTAATATTAATAAACTAGTAATATATATAACAAATATTTTTAGCAGGCCATTTGAACGCGGAATTGTATATTGACAATGACACATCTCCATATCAATGATTTATTGCACACGCATTTTAGGGATGGGTTTCATGTTTTCTTTTTTTCTTTTTTTTTTGTCTGCACATGCATTCAAAGATTCGGGATATTTAGACTAGGCCTTATCGTGGTATATCACGACACATGAAGGTCATCCATCACGCATGAAGGTCATAATGGTCGAGGTATTTTAGCGCTTTTTAAACTTGGTTATTATTTCGCAATTATTTTTTTCTTAGGTTGTCCACTATGACAGTTGGTCCCGACCTGCACTTTTCGGTGCCACATCAGTTTTCTCTCTTTAGCGACCTACAGACGATCTTTTGCCACTGTAAGACGACATTCATTTTTTTTTTCATTTTCAATTTTTTTAACTTCAAATTTAAATTTCATTAATAATAAAAAACATTACATAGCAACAAAATTCAAATCGTAATTAAAAAGAATACATAGATAAAAACGTAAACGCATGAAACGATACGAGAACACATTCTTAGATTGTTTGGTAAGTCTTGATCATTTTGTCTCTGTTATTTATGTTGTCAATCACTTTTTCTCTAGCCGCCTCCAAGATGGTTGCGATACGCTTATCCGATACCGAGCTCGTCGAGAGGTAGCGAAGTCACCCTCGTTTCCTCCTCAGCCCAGTCTAGATTCAGGAGCATATAACGATTTATCTCCCCCAACAAATTGTTGATCAACTGGTACTCTTTTTTTTGTTCCTTTCATAGTCGGCTAATGATATCATCTCACACCTCAATTTATTCGTTAGCCATAGTGTGTGTATAGAAGTGGTTTGAATGTGTGAGAGAGTTGAATAAGAAGTTGTGTGAGAAAATGAGGAGATTGTGAGGGGTATTTATAATGGAAAAGTAGCCGTTGGATTTTAAAATTTTAAAATATAAATACTGAATTATTCAAATACATTTAAAAACATTACATAATAAAATAAAATACATTACAAACTTAAACTAAACTTAATTATTACGTTGTTGATATGTTGACACTTCAATTTCTATCCAAGCAGGATGATTTTTCAAAATACTCCAACACGCCACCATTGTGAAAGGATGTCCGTACACAGTTTGAAATTCGGCTAACGCATTTTGAAACAAAACGAGGTCAGAAGACCCGTTCTCGTCCATCCGCTGGACACCATCGTAAACGACACTAAACGCATCAACTTTGGGACGAATTGAATTTTTCCATTTGGAGATGATGGCATCGTATTCTCGAATAGTTCCGCCCATGTCTTTTTCAAAGTTATCAAAAACATCCTCCCAAAACCTTTTTTCGTGATGTCTCTTGGCCTGTACGTTTTTATCGCGTTGCACCAAGCTGTACACAACGTTATTTCTTCCGTTGTTGTCCATGGTTCATACGTCTTTGCCTTTTTACAACGGTTTGAAGAGGAAGTCATTGTGTGTATAGAAATGAGAAGTATAAAAATAAGTGGGTTGAATGTGTGTATAAAATGGTGTAATAAGTTGGGTATTTATATTGTTTTAAAGTATTTACATTATAAAATTTAAAAAAGTTTTTTTAATAGTTTAAATAAAAAATGGGCCGTTTTTTGTTTTTCCCTTAGCTCGACCGTTGTCGTGACCTTGACACTTTTCCATATTTGTCTCCGGCGACCGAGTGGGCGACCGACTGCCACTATGGCGGCGACCGACGTAAACCGACATCGACCGAGTCAATCGACCGGAAGAATAGAGGATGATGTTACACACCGTATACAAGTAGGCTGGTTAAAGTGGAGAGCAGCCACAGGAATCTTGTGTGACAAGAAAGTTCCTTTAAAGCTGAAAGGAAAATTTTATAGGGTGGCGATTCGACCGGCTATGTTGTACGGGTCAGAGTGTTGGCCGTTAACGAAGGTTCAAGCAAATAAGATGGAGGTCGTTGAAATAGGGATGAGCATGGGTCTAGAACCGGTGGAACTGTAACCGGAACCGATGGATTCGAGAACCGAAATTTTAAGAAAAATAAGAACCGAGAACCGAACCAAATAGTTTTTTTTGGTTCCGGTCCCGGTTCTGGTTTCGGTTCCACCGGTTCTACCCGGATAGGAACCGATATCTATAAGAAAAAAATCTCATGCACTAATGAATTAAGCCAATAAAAAGCAAAAAAATATATTTTTTAAAGCATTTGCAACCATTTATGTTAAAAGCAATATCATTTAACAACTAATGCATAAGTTAAAATAAACAACCATTCTATAGTTATAACTTTACACAAGTTCAATAATTGCATA
>BQNB010205001.1:0-10649 GCA_026074375.1 Tanacetum coccineum | reverse complement strand
GGTCGACCTTACCGCACCCACCTTAACGGGCCGCGTAAGTTGTTGAATGCGAGGAAGAGAGTTGGACCTTTACCAGCTCGCAGATTAGCATCGAGGCATGCATCACCTCATTCTTTAGACCATCACTCATCTTCTTCTAGTTCACCTTCGGATTCTTTACTAGTTCATTCTTCGGGTTTAGATGCATCAGATCAGGCTCATTTTGGACCTTCGACTAGAGATGTATCACCCAGATTGTATTAACCTCCGAGGAGAGCACCATGATGTAGTGAGGCATTTCGTTGTTGGTGTGCTGCTCCATTATCTACTTTGGATCCACCAACTACATCAGAGTCATCAACAGGAGATTCATCAGAGAGACCCCTGCATTCATCTTCACATTCTGCTAGACCATCTCGCAAGAGATGTAGATCCCTGGTTGATTCTGTACCATTATCTACGCTAGTTATAGGATCATTAGCTCCTACCCGTGCTGATCTCTTACCACCTTGTAAGAGGTTCAGAGATTCATATTCGTCTGAGGCTAGCATATAGGAGGATGCCGAGGTTGGTCCTATAGAGACTGGGGTTGATATGGAGTTAGGTATTGGTGATGGGGATGATGTTAAAGAACATGTTGAGATTGACCCTAAGGATGTCAAGGATGATACAAAGAAGTATGAGGTTGACACCAGTGCTGGAGACATGGCTGAGGTAGGTGTCGACCCGATGTCCGCACCGATAGTTGAGGAAGAGATTGTAGAGCCAGCTGGAGAGGATTCTTTTGATTCGTCTGGCATTAAGGATGGCATTGTTAGGTTATTCGAGGATATGCCGATTGACTTGGATGATGCTGTGCGTGACTTTTACCATCATATGTCTGAGGTTAGTATTGATAGGATTGTCGGGATTGAGACTGATCAGAGCCGGTTGGAGGCCGATCAGTTGATAGCTAGCAGAGACAGAGCTAGGATGGCCGAGAGGATATATAGCTTGTGGTTGGAGAACCTCAAGGTTCGTGCTATATTGGATATTGACAGGGATCGTGTGAACAACCTTCGTCTTCATATGTCCCTTTCACAGGAGGAGTTTTGTCAGATTCATAGGGATCCTGATGATACTCGATGGAGACTTAGGAGGTTGGAGTCATATGTTGAGAGACGGTTGGGTTTCCGCCCTTAGACTAGTCGTACCATGATCATGTAGGACACTAGACTGATGGTTAGGTCTAGATGTTAGCAGTAGAAATAATTGTGGATCATGTACCTATTTTGGATTTTGGTTGTAACCGAATTATGCTTTTATTCATAAAATGAAAAGCTTGTTTTGACTATCTCACTTATTTATCTATATTGTTAGTTATTCGTTCTGTCAATCATGTTGTAATTATATTTTATTTTATAGCATGTATTAAATTATCGCTATCTAATAATCGTGTATTGTTTTAAAATCTCACCATGGGTTGTGTCTTGTGATGTAGAACAATGACTATCACTCGCTCCGGTATGACCCCTGAAGCAATCGAAGAACTCGTTAACCGACGTGTGGAAGAATCGTTGGCTGCTCATGAGGTGACCCGTGCCGCCAATTCTCTTGAGACTGAAAACCAAAGCCAAAATGGCAGTGATGGCGATAGTGGAAATGGAAATGGTGGAAATAGAAATGGTAGAAATGAGAATCCAGATGAGAATGTTAGAGGTACTAGACCTGTTGCTAGAGAATGCACCGACCAGGACTTCATGAAGTGTCAACCACTTAACTTTAAGGGAACAAAAGGAGTTGTAGGATTGATAAGATGGTTTGAGAAAATGGAAACAGTGTTTCATATCAGCAACTGCCCAGAGAAGTCCCAAGTTAAGCATGCTACTTACACCCTGTTAAACAGTGCACTAACTTGGTGGAACTCACATAAGAGGACTATTGGGACTGAGGTTGCATTTTCCATGTCATGGAGAGAGCTCATGAAGCAAATAACTGAAGTGTACTGCCCAATGAATGAGATTCAGAAAATGGAAACTGAACTGTAGAACTTAACCGTGAAGAACAATGATTTGACTGCTTATACTCAGAGATTTCAAGAGTTGACCATGATGTGTACTAAAATGGTCCTCGAGGAGGAAGATCGGGTGGAGAAATTCATTGGAGGTCTTCCTGATAATATTCAAGGGAATGTAATTGCTGCAGAACCCATAATACTACAAGATGTTGTTCGAATTGCCAACAACTTGATGGATCAAAAGTTGAAGGGCTATGCTGTAAGAAATGCAAAGAACAAGAGAAGATTGACCAACAACTATGAAAAAAACCATGGACAACAACCACCATTCAAACAACATAATACTGGAGGTCAGAATGTTGCTAGAGCCTATATGGCTGGTAACAATGAGAAGAAGGAGTATGAAGGTACTTTGACCTTCTGCAACAAGTGTAAGCTTCATCATATAGGCCCTTGCACTATAAGATGTGGGAAGTGTAACAATATTGGGCATTTGACCTGGAATTGTAAGGTTACCAATTCCACTACTTCTACCCAGAGAGGTCAAATGGTGAATCAGAGGGATGTGACTTGTTTTGAGTGTGGTGCACAAGGACATTACCGGAAGGATTGTCCCAAAGTCAAGAACCAAAACCGTAGGAACAAAGCAAGAGTTCCTGATGCAAGAGGCAAAGCATATGTCTTAGGAGGAGGTGACGCTAACCCGGGTTCCAACACTGTCACGGGTACGTTCCTTCTCAACGATCATCATGCTTATATGTTATTTGATTCGGGTGCCGATAGAAGTTTCGTATCAAATACTTTTAGTGCATTGTTAGATATTACTCCCTCTGCCCTAGACGTTAGCTATGTTGTCGAACTAGCTGACGGAAGAACTTCAGAAACTAATACTGTGCTTAGAGGCTGTACATTAGGGTTGTTAGGACACCCATTTAACATTGATCTGATGCCCATAGAGTTGGGTAGTTTCGACGTCATCATCGGCATGGATTGGTTAGCAAAGAATCATGCAGTGATTGTCTGTGACGAGAAGATAGTGCGTATTCCCTATGGAAACGAGATTCTGATCGTTCAAGGAGACAAGAGTGATAAGGAGAAGAAATCTACATTAAGCATTATCTCGTGTGTGAAGGCTCAGAAGTATATCGAGAAAGGTTGTCAATTATTCCTGGCACAAGTTATGGTGAAGGAAACCGAAGACAAGTCGAAGGAGAAGCGACTTGAAGACGTGCCGACTGTACGGGACTTTCCGGAAGTTTTTCCAGAAGACTTACCTGGACTACCACCCACACGACAAGTCGAATTTCAGATTGACTTAGTCCCAGGTGCTGCACCTGTAGCTCGAGCCCCGTATAGGTTAGCACCGTCGGAGATGGAAGAATTGTCTACCCAACTACAAGAACTTTCTGACAAGGGATTCATAAGACCAAGTTCCTCACCCTGGGGAGCTCCGGTTTTGTTTGTCAAAAAGAAAGACGGCTCTTTTCGAATGTGTATCGACTACCGTGAACTTAACAAGCTTACTGTGAAAAATCGATACCCACTTCCGAGAATCGACGACTTGTTTGATCAGTTGCAAGGATCAAGTGTGTACTCGAAGATCGACTTGAGGTCTGGTTATCACCAACTCAGAGTTCGTGATGAGGATATCCCAAAGACGGCGTTTAGGACCCGCTATGGTCACTACGAGTTCCAAGTGATGCTTTCGGCTGTCAACCCCACGCAGCTTGCAGTGATCATGGAATTTGATGAACCGAGTAGCGGACCAAACTAGATAAATTTGAATTAGTTCATCGATAAGATCTTTACTCTACTCGAAGACCAATCAGAACAGATGCACCATCTTAAGGCTAATTTTAGAGTTGCTTCAAGAAGGAGAATGTAACGCTAAGTTCTCGAAAGTTTGCGAATTTTTTAGCTGTAGAAGGTACAATTCTTAGATCACATGATTGATAGTGAAGGCATTCACATTGATCCTGTGAAGATTGAGTCAATCAACGATTGGGAATCACCCAAGACTCCAACAAAAATTCGCCAATTTCTAGGTCTTGCCGGTTACTACCGACGATTTATCGAAGGTTTCTCCAAGATTGCCAAGCCTATGACGAAGCTGACTCAGAAAAGTGTAAAGTTCAATTGGGGTGAAAAGGAGGAAACTGCTTTCCAGACATTGAAGAAAAAGTTATGTAGTGCACCGATTTTGGCATTGCCCGAAGGAAGTGAAAACTTCGTAGTATATTGTGATGTGTCTCACAAGGGATTAGGTGCAGTGTTGATGCAGAAAGAGAAAGTCATAGCTTATGCATCCCGCCAACTCAAAATCCATGAGAAGAACTACACGACACATGATTTGGAATTGGGAGCTGTGGTGTTCGCTCTCAAGATGTAGAGACATTACCTTTACGACACGAAGTGCGTTGTGTTCACTGATCATAAGAGTTTGCAACATATTCTAGATCAGAAAGAGTTAAACATGAGACAATGTAGATGGTTAGAGCTGTTAAGTGACTACGACTGCGAGTTATGTTATCACCCAGGAAAGGCGAATGTGGTGGCTGATGCGTTGAGCCGAAAGAGTAGACCTAAGCCACTACGAGTTCGAACCTTGGTTATGACAATTGGTTTAAAAATCCTTGTGCAAATCTTGAATGCTCTGGTTGAGGCAAGAAAGGAAGAGAATTATGGACTGGAATATTGGAGTGGCATGATTAAGAGAACCTGGAGCCACGTATAGACGGAACAATATGTGTTTGAAGAATAGAAGTTGGATACCTGTTTTTGGTAACTTGAGAGCTTTGATTATGCATGAGTCGCATAAGTCAAAGTATTCGATCCACCCTGGATCGGACAAGATGTACCAAGATTTGAAGAAGCTATACTGGTGGCCCAACATGAAAGCAGAAATTGCCGCGTATGTCAGTAAATGCATGACTTGTGCAACGGTTAAAGCAGAATACCAAAAACCATCCGGTTTGTTGGTTCAACCCATAATCCCAATATGGAAATAGGAGAACATTACTATGGATTTCGTTACTAAGTTACCTAAGATGATGTCTGGTCAAGATACAATTTGGGTAATTATAGACCGACTCACAAAATCTGCTCATTTCTTACCAATGAAGGACACCGACTTAATGGAGAAGTTGACGAGACAATACTTGAAAGAAGTAGTCTCGAGACACGGAGTGCTAGTTTCGATTATTTCTGATTGAGACAATAAGTTTATGTCTCATTTCTGTAAATCGTTGAACGGAGCCTTAGGTACTCAATTGGATATGAGTACGGCTTACCAACCACAAACATATGGTCAAAGTGAGAGGACTATCCAAACGTTAGAAGACATGCTACGACCGTGTGTGATGGACTTTGGAAAAGGGTGGGACACACACCTACCATTAATAGAGTTCTCCTACAACAACAGCTATCATACGAGTATTAAAGCTGCACCTTTTAAGGCGTTGTATGGTCGTAAGTGTTGGTCACCTATCTGTTGGGCTGAGGTGGGAGACGCCCAGCTTACTGGCCTAAAAATTATTCGTGAAACAACAGAGAAGATCATCCAAATCAAGCATCGTCTACAAGCTTCACGTGATCGACAAAGGAGCTACGCTGATAAGAGACGTAAGCCATTGGAGTTTCAAGCTAGGGATAAGGTTATGTTGAAAGTATCGCCCTGGAAAGGAGTGATATGTTTCGTTAAACGGGGAAAGCTGAACCCTCGTTACATTGGACCTTTTAAGATTCTCGCCAAGATTGGAACGATTGCATATCGACTTGAGTTACCCGAGAAACTAAGCCGTATTCATAGTACTTTTCACATCTCAAACCTTAAGAAGTGCTTATCTGACAAACCGCTCGCTATTCCATTGGACGAAATCCACGTCGACGACAAGCTCAATTTCATTGAAGAACCGGTTGAAGTTATGGACCGAGAAGTTAAACGTTTGAAGCAAATTCGCATTCCAATCGTGAAGGTCTATTGGAATTCACGGAGAGGTCCCGAGTATACTTCCGAGCTCGAAGACTAAATGCAGAAAAAGTACCCTCATCTTTTCGCTAAACCTAAACCCGCATCTCAAGCAAAACGTCCTGACTTTGTATGACTAAGGCTATTTTAAAAACGGGGAACGGATGTCACAAACAATTCACACCCCGTGAGTTCAAGTCAATATTTTTAAACTTTTCCGATTATTATCTTTGACTTTTATATGTTACGTTTGAATCTGACAGTTTACCGGGAAGTTAAACCGCGTAAATCTGAAAAACATCATCGGGCGAGTTCCGGCATCGGTTATTAATAAATTTAGGCCTTATATGAGATATTTTAACTTTTCTAAGTGTTTTTGTGAATTTTAATCACTTCCGATATTAATTTTAGGGTTTTATCTTTTAAATTGCGTTTTTCGCGTTTTTGACCAAACGGAACCCCGGAAACTCGAAATCTTTTCGTGTAAACTCAAGTTATCGATAATATTATACCCTAAGTCCAAAAAAATTTCATGATCATGCTCATGTCCTCACCTCTACCCACAAAATTTTAGCCTATGGACAAGCTTGGACTTGAAATTAAATCATTTACGCTCCACTAACTCAAAATTTGAAAACTTACCATGCATGTGAAGGAAAATGACAACTTTGTATCTAGTGACTTGCATGCATGCCATTTCTTATAAACTTGGACTATTATTGGTGAGCCAAGACTAAGCCATGAGCTAAAGTTGGAGCCAAAGTTGGCTAGTGAGTTCATTCTTGTAAGCATTCTTGACCCATCTCTTGTTTCATTTCTTTGAATCTTATGAGTATTGTTCAAGTTTAAGAGTCCATGTGTTTGTGTTACTTTTATAAAAAGAAATGACAAACATCTTCACAACTTTTATAAAAATGGAAGTATTATGTTTGTTGTTTTACAAGTTATGGTGAGATGAGTTGAAAAGTGGGTTGCAACAATAGAAATGAAGGGGATTAGGTTAGATTTAGGTGTGGTTTTGTTTTGGATTAGTTGTGAACGGAGATTAGGCTAGACTAGGCACTATTGTGAAGTTTGGGTGGATTTTGGTTGCGTTTTTGACAAAAAGAGCTTGTTGTCCCAAATTAGTTTTGAGGTTTTGAGCGACCTAAAAATGTTTTCATTAGGCGTAAAAGTAGTTTTTGAAGAGCTTGTTTCGAATAGATAGTTTTTCACATATCGCACTTTAAAATCGGCTTTAAAACGGCCAAGTTATAACCAAATGAAACTTAAAACATTTTTCGGCAAAACCCAATGAATAGTGTGCTGATGTGAATAGTAAAAAGGGTATTCGAACACTTTCGGACATTTTTGGACTTTCTAAACACTAGCGAAACATATAGTAACATATATATATATAGAGATTAGCATCATTTGAAGACGTCATTAACGTATTTTAGGAAAGCGATAAAGTTACTAAAAATAGTAAGTTTGTTAAAATTTAACGAATCGAACTTGGAAGTTAAGCGATTATGGTTAGTATAAGCCGCATTTATTATAAGGAAACTTAACAAACATAGGGGACGGTAAAAAAACAAATTAACGTCTTGAAACTAAAAACTTTCCTAAAATATAAACTTTCTAAAAGTAGTAATTTTTTGATGAACGCCAAGACTTGACGAAAAACTCTATAATTTTATTTAGTCATACTTTATTAAACAAACTAAAGCACAAACACATATGGGTTTCTTTTCTCTTGAAAGCGTGTCGTACAAGTTTCGGTTATCTTTCGTTTACCTAAGACAAGCCATTTATTTAGGTCGCGTGTAGGACCTTTCAGGTTATTTCTTCCTCGTTGATTATCGATTCACCACTTGCTTAAGGTGAGTTCATAGCCCCACGTTTTACCTATTTTCAAATGCTTTATACTCTGGGGTATAAACATTGTTGCTACAAAATTGACACAAGTTCTTTAAACGTGAGATTTACATGTTTAGTGTTGCCTAAGTTTTCCTTACAAACTACTATTTGCCCAACTATCATGAACCGTTAGTCATCCTATGAGTCCAATTGGATTGGTATAAGTGAGCGCGGAATGAGTAAATTAGATCATTAGGACTAATTACCACCTGACCGTTTGGTTCTAAAATTTAGCTGCAGAACAAATTGGAAATATGTCAATGGTCGATTGTGGTTGTTAGGTGGTCTTTGGTTTTTATGGACACCATTAAGTGGCAGAAAAACAATGTGGCAATGAATATGATATGCCCACTTTATTAGCTCGGTGTCATGTAACTTAGCGTAACAGTAAAATACTTTTTTATGGTGTTGGCTGTATCTGTTATATTAGTCGCATTGCGTTTTTGAAATCTGTGTGGTCCACTCTTGTATAACTTAAACCTATGAATTCACCACATTAAGTTGACGTGTTTAAACATGATTTTCTCCAGGTGCTTAGCTTGCTTAATTCTTGATCTAAAAATAGAGTCTATGTGCTATGTGAACTTCACTATTTTATAGACTTATCTATTATATACTCGTTGTTATTTGTCAAACTTTTGTTTATGCTTCCGCTACATTTAACTCATCATATGACTGGTTGTAAAACTTAGATTTTATTTGCTTATGCAACGAGTACAACTATTTCCTCAAACGTACCCCATGATATAGTGGTCGTTCCTTTAATGCCTTTGTGTTTTGAATTGTTATGACGTCACACCCTCTAGGACACGTATTCCGTCCCAGGCCTCCGTATGGGGGTGTGACAAACACAAAGAGATCAATTTTCCAGAAGAGAAAAAGACAGAAGAGGTCCTTGCAAACGCAATCCAATCCATAGAAGACATTGTGGTTTATTTCTTATAGATTTGTAATCGTTGCGCCGCGCTAGTTTTTGGTATCATTCGTTAACTCGCTTAGTTTACCTTGGTAAAAACAATTCCCACTTTTATTAATTATGATTCGTTTTGTAGAGCTAATACCTTCGGGATATTAGCCTTGTATTAATAAAAGATATGAATGTTTGTTTTTGTTATTATCTCGATTGCTTTAATTTATCGTCTGTATGCCTTGTTTATGTTTATCAATTTATACTTGTTTACAGCGCTTTTGTATACGACCTATCATTCAACTGGATCTAGAGATATGGACCCAAGTAATCTAGATTGCCCCGGGAATAGCGCTCTATAATAGTTGATTTTACATCTAGAATCAAATAGGACACAAGTATTGTCCTTTACTAAAATCGTGCTAAGGATACGCATTCTCTGTGCTTAACTAGTTTACATAACTGCCCTTTGTTATTAAACATGTTTACTATTTAGGTGAATCTAGATATTTCCACAAATATTTCTAATTCTACTTGGATAGTAGGACAAGTAGACAATTAGTGTAAAAAGTACCATTAAGTCTATGAGCTAGGGTTTAAAAAGATCACAATTGCTTTAATCCCTAAGATTGATTCTAATCAGGTAATAAGGATGCTTTAATTGTGACAGAATTAATATGTCTAGGTCTTAGGATAAAGTCCCGCCTAAGTCTAAGAATGATACGCCTCTTCGAGATAAATAATCATTGCACTGAATAAACAAACCAACGTTCTAATCGGATTAATGATGGCTAATACAGTTTTCTATCATAAGGCTTGACCGTTCTTTTATCTTCTCTTAATTTGCTTGCATGTAAAGTGTCTGATATATGATTGTAGTCACCAACAAACCGTGTAGTCTCTCAGAGTGAGTCGAAAACCCCTTTTTACCTTTTAGAATTAGGATTAGAATATCATAGCGATTAGCACTAGTTTGATTATTAGATTAGAATGAACTGGGATTAGATAACCAAAATATTATAAATTTGAGAGATTTAACTCGCTTCAAGTGTTCGACACCCTACTTACCACAAATTTACCACCGACCGGGTATACTGCCCGTTAAAGTGTTGTTTTTGGTTAAGTCGGCAAAATATAAATTTAAAACTTGAATCATAAAAATATATACCACAACGACATAATCAAGTTTCTGGCGCCGCTGTCGGGGAGTTAAATTAATCTTGATTTTTATATTATTTTGGTTTTTAGATTAGATCTAACCCTTAGGAGTAGTGTTAATTAGATTAGTTTATATTCTTGTATATTATGTATATTTTGTATATTTGTTAGTTTAATCGTTTGCTTGCATATTTAATTGTTTAATTTAATTGTTTTCCTTATACACTGTTCTGGTCAATAACTCGATACGGCGTATCCACTTCCATTGAATACGGCGTATCCAACTTTCTGTCTAATACAACGTATTCATTCTGATCAGCAATGCGACGTATTTAATCATTTGTATACGGCGTATTGGAAAAAGTTTAATATATTTCTGCAAGTTTATTTTCCTTGAATTGCTTTACTTTGAATCATGCCTTGTTTTTCAGGAGCAGCATCCGGACTTCGTCCATATCACTTTACCTATCTAGAAAGAAAGTTGATGATGGAGGAAATGTTATATAAGTTCATTAATGAAGGAAAACGTGAACATGAAGAGATGAGGGCATTCATCTATGACTTCAAAACAACAAACGAGATCATATTTAAAGAAAGAAACAATTCGTTAATTGAGCTTAGATTTGGGGTACAAGAGTTGTTAAAAGTGATCAATAATACTCCAACGATTGATTGTGAAGTTAAAGGAGTGACTACTAGAGGAGGAAAAACTATGACTCAAGATGCTCAAAATAATGACACCA
>BQNB010204999.1:0-10649 GCA_026074375.1 Tanacetum coccineum | reverse complement strand
TGAATGTCAAAAAGCATTCGAATTATTAAAAGAGAAACTCACATGTGCTCCTGTGATCATAAGCCCAAACTGG
This sequence comes from Tanacetum coccineum, assembly GCA_026074375.1. Lineage (NCBI taxonomy): Eukaryota > Viridiplantae > Streptophyta > Magnoliopsida > Asterales > Asteraceae > Tanacetum > Tanacetum coccineum. The sequence goes on along the minus strand of BQNB010204999.1, from coordinate 10,576 downwards.
AATCTTCCGTTTGAATTTATGTGTGATGCAAGTGATTTCGCAGTTGGAGCTGTCTTAGGTAAAAAAGATGGTAAAAATCTCCACCCGATCTACTTCGCAAGCAAAACTCTCAATCCAGCTCAACAAAAATACACCGTAACCGAAAAAGAACTTATGGCTGTAGTTTTTTGCATTCGACAAATTCAGATCCTATCTTATACTATCAAAAACTATTGTTCACACTGATCACTCAGCTCTTAAACATCTGTTTAAAAAACAAGACGCAAAACCCCGTTTTATTCGATGGATCTTACTCCTACAAGAATTCGATATAGAGATTAAAGATAAAAAAGGTACAAAAAATGTTGTTGCCGATCACTTATCTAGGATTGACAATAACGAGTCAAGTGATGACAGTGAGGTTGACGACAATTTTCCTAGAGAAACCCTTATGGAAATTAACACCAGAAATGAACCATGGTTCGCAGACTTTGTAAACTATTTGGTTGGTGATATTATACCAAAAGGAATGACATACCAACAAAAGAACAAATTCTTCTCTGACCTCAAACACTACTTTTGGGAAGAACCTTATCTTTTCAAAGTATGTTCTGACGGTATGATCAGACGTTGTGTATCTGGACCAGAAACCCGAACCATTTTAGATCAATGTCACCACGGACCAACCGGTAGACATTATGGACCGAAGGTCACCGCTAAAAAGGTCCTAGATTCAGGATTTTACTGGCTGACAATCATAAAGGAAGCTCATACACTTGTTCGACTTTACGAAGCATGTCAAAAAAGGGAAATATATCAAAACGTGATGAGATGCCCTTAAACAACATTCAAGTGTGAAATTTTTGATATTTTGGGTATCAACTTTATAGGACCATTCCTAAAATCATATAAGTTTGAATACATTCTTGTTCTTGTCGATTATGTATCTAAATGGGCCGAAGCTCAAGCTTTATCAACCAATGATGCCCGAGTGGTTATCACTTTTCTAAAGAAACTATTTTGCCGATTCGAAATGCCTAAAGCTCTAATAAGCGACCGAGGTACTCACTTCTGCAACAAGATAATGGAAAAGACTATAAAAAGATGTGGAGTTAATCACCATTTCTCCACATCATACCACCCTCAAACAAGTGGTCAAGTTGAAAACACAAACAGAGCCCTCAAAAGAATTCTTGAAAAGACAGTTAAAGACAATCCTGCTATTTGGTCAAGAAAACTTGATGACGCTCTGTGGGTTTTTCGTACTGCTTACAAAACACCTACCGGTACCACACCCTACAAACTCATATATGGAAAAAATTGTCACTTGCCATTTGAAATTAAACATCGTGCATACTGGGCACTTAAGAATTGTAATCCAGATCTCATCGCTGCTAGAGAGAAACGAATGTTTCAGTTACACGAATTAGACGAACTTAGACATCAAGCCTATGAAAACTCTTGACTGTACAAGGAAAGAACCAAAGTCTGGCACGATTGGAAACTAAGAATGAGAAAAGAATTCAAACATGAAAATAAGGTTCTGCTTTTTCACTCAAAGTACAAATTCAAATAGCTGAAACTTCGATCTCGCTAGCTAGGACCATACGTAGTGAAACATCAATATCCATTTGGATATGTTAAATTATATGGAAAGGATGGAAAAACATTTATTGTGAATGGCCATAGACTCAAACTATATCATGAAGAAGAAGATTATAATGACCAAAGGAAAGCAGTCACTCCCTTCTATCCGAAAGAATGAGCTCCAGAAGCAGGAGTCTAGCTAATTACTCATTTAAAAAATTAAGCACTTCTCGGGAGGCAACCCGTGCTTTACTTAAGTGTGGAGGAGTCCCTCCTCCATTCTTCCATTCGTATCCTTTAAATATATTTTTTTGTGTTTTTGTATACCAACTTTTATGCAAGTAATATAGCTTAAAGATTGAAAAATTATGAAGTCTGCTAAAGGTCAGCTATCTCGCAGCTATATATTTCTATGCCCCAGGAAGTATCGTTTTCCCTTAATTTTTCCTATTTTATCTTAATTATTAGTTATCACATTTAGGGCAATGTTCAACTTAAGTGTGGCGGGGAGCCAAATAGGAAAAATTAATCATATCCCTCCATGTTTGCCCTACCAAAAAAATTTTCTAACTAATTTTATTACGAAATCTAAATCTAAATATGTTTTCAATAATAAAAAATGCTCTTAGTAAGGCAATTCCAATCGGATTGACATTATAACTAGCATAACCTAGTCCACTAAATCGTGAGAATTTAGCCTTATAAATTCGGGTATCTACCTTGGGTACCTAATATAATTGATGCCTTTATCATGTTCGAGTTATGGTTTGAATGCAGTTGCAAGTGTCTCATCCATCGTTATGGCTGTGTATTTGTAATTTGTCGCCTTTTCTAGAACAGTGGTATTGGTTGATAATTATATTTGAGTGAGCCGGTAATTTAAAAGCTCTAGAACTTGTGCTTGATCATCATTTACTAGACCGAAGCCTATCACATGTTATGAATCTTGCAAGTTTCTGTTCTTGCAAGCACTCCCTTTAGTGCTAAGTTGCTAAAATACCTAAGTAAAAAGTCAATATTGAAAGATGAAGTTCTGTGCCAAGCCTTATTTATTATCAAAAAAAATGTTAAGATATAGAAGTTCAAAGAAATAAAGGCTTAAGTTTCAGCACATGAAGATCTGTATATGCTATTATCCTTTGTCAATATCAAGTTCCGCCCTTCGGTCAGGTTTATGTGTCAAGTACAAGCCTATGGTAGCTGTCTAGATTATGTTTGTGCAAATTGAGTGTCTTCACAATACATGAATCCTATCTGAGTGAACTGAGTAAATTCTATAAATCAAACACATTTCCCTATGTGAGGTGCTTAGTTATATGTCAATGCCTGAAAAGTTATCTAAACCTGTAAACACTTATAAAATCTAAATTTTCTCCACGTCACGATAAATGATCTTATTTTCTCGCTTTGATTGCTTGAGGGCAAGAAATAGCTAAGTGTGGAGGGATTTGATAACGCCCAAATTATACATGTTTTCGGTGGCGTTATTTGTATATATTTTATCATTTCTTGTGAACTTTCGATACTTAATAGCTTAAATTGCTTGCAGGTTTACTTGAAGACATCCCGAGGTCAAACACAACAAAGATCGAGTATTTATACACTTCGGAAAACAACATACAAGAAAAGATAAAGAATCAAGCCTAAAAGTGCAAATGTGCGCCGCACTTTCCAATTGTGCGCCGCACTTATCCTCAAGTCAAAGGAATTAAAAGACTTAGTCAAATTCAGCATTAACTCCATAAGTACGCCGCACAAAGTATTTTGTGCGCCGCACTTCCTATCTGACGTTGAAGTATAAATGAAGACATAAATGCTACTGCATTAATACCCCTAGTACGCCGCACAAATTCTTTTGTGCGCCGCACTTCTCCAATAAACATTTAATTCCCTTTGCATTTAATCACCAAGTACGCCGCACAAATTCTTTTGTGCGCCGCACTTCACCCCTCACTCGGCCTATAAATAGAGGATGAATTTCAATCCTTTTCATTCATCCTTTCATCCATTCTTCAACTAATACACACAATTATCTCCCTTATGAAGTCCTAAACACTTTCCAACCATTCTCCAAGCATAAACACCATATCCTTTGAAGAATAAAGATCAAATCACCAAGAACGACGAAGAACATCATACTAGTTTAGTAAAAGAATGAAGTTTGTTATCGAATCAAGTTATGTTATGAACTCCTTAGCCATGAGAGGCTAAATCTCTCATGACTACTCGGTGATGTTATGATAATGAATAAGTGTTTGGTATGATCATGATCTCTTTAATCTCACTCTTATGTTGCGACCCTATTATATCTTATCTTGTCGGTTTTGCTTATCAATCTTAAATTATATAATCATATCGGTATAGGTCGAAAGACCCGTTATGATCTATGTGGTTTTAAAGATTTGTCTATGGTCTTTAACGTCTGTGTCGAGAAATCCACTTTCGTAAACTGATAAACAAAATAAGCTTTGATATATTAGCAACTGGATTATTTGAGTGACACATTTGGTCTAGTTAACTAAATATAAGTCTTGAGTTAATCAAGTTAATTTGTGAAAACGTTTTCTGACGAGAAATCCTTTTTATAAGTTAAAGGTTCCTTCTTCAAGGTTTTAATCATTTCCAGCACTTGTAAATTATTTTCAACTATCTGAGTAGTCATCTTTATTATCACTGGTAAAACAAAAGTTATTTTCAAATTGTTAAAGTCTATTTTTCTTTTGATTATTTGAATACTACTCAAATCCCTGTGGACGACCTGGTCTTACCTAAAAATATTATACTACATACGTGGGTTATACTTTTACCCGTGTGTTTCCCTATAATAAAATTGGTATTTTCAGTCATTATAAATTTAAAGCTTTTGAAACACATCAGACCTTTAGTCGGGACAGACCTTTGTCACCCTCGACTATCAACGTCTTGTTCCCACAAGGTATACGAACAACCTTCTTACCACAGACGATGACGGCATCGTACTCGGCTAACCAATCCATCCCAATGATGACATCAAACGTACCAAGCTCAATAGGCATGAGATCAATTTTGAAAAGATGGTTCACTAAATTTAGAGTGCAACCTCTCAACACCGTGTTAGTGCTAACCACTTTTCCATCAGCTAACTCAACTTCATAACTAACATCTAGTTTATCCAGGTTGATATCTATTAAGTGACTAAATCTAGTATTCACAAAACTTTTATCGGAACCCGAATCAAACAAAATAGAAGCATAGCGGTTATTGAGTAGAAACGTACCCGTAACCACATTCGGCCCTTGCTTGTCAGCATCCTTAATCACATAAGCTCTACCACTAGCGTTCCCACCTTGTGGCTTGTTCTTCTTTGGGTAGTGGTTCCTTGTATGCCCCTGCTCACCATAATCATAACAAGTCCAAATGGGCTAAGCATTTGCACCAGTGGCAACATTCTTCTCCTTGCAATATCTCGACTTGTGTCTAATCTTTCCATAGTTATGGCACTGGATCGTATAAGGACCAATATGACGAACAAAGCAACGGTTACACAACCGGGGTAGTCTAGCAGGCGCATTATCCTCATTCGTAGCAGTGGTCATAGCTCGTGCATTTCCTTGCTTTTGGTTATTCTGCTGATGGCGAGAGTTATCCTTGTAATTACCCCTACTACTGTTTCCACTTTGGAAGTTCTCCCACTTCCTTTTGTTTCCTTCCATATCCCTCGCTTTCTTTGCTTGCACTTTTTGCTCCATCAACTTGTGCGCCATACGCACAACTTCACTCAGATTAGCAGGCCTTGAAGAAGTGACCTCACCCTTAATGTTCTCAGACAATCCTCTGATGTAAGCATCAATTTTCACATTTTCTGGCTCGACCATTCTTGGACACATCAAGGCCAATTCATTAAATCTCTGAGTATACGCAGTAATGTTATACTCCTTAACCTTCAGATTCCATAACTCATGCTCCATTCTTTGAACTTCCTCTGTTGGACAAAACTCTGCAGTCATCATTTGTTTCATCTCAGTCCAGGGAATCTGGTTAACAGTCCCTAATCCTATGGTTGCAACCTTCGTGTTCCACCAAGTTAAAGCCAGTCCTTGCAGTGTAGCGGCAACGAACTTAACTTTCTTTCCTTCCACACACTCACTGATTCCAAAAACCATCTCAGTTTTCTCGAACCATCTTCGCAACTCGACAACCCCTTCAGTACCATGAAAAACAGTAGGGTTGCACTTCATAAATCTTGCAAAAGTGCATTCACGGGCGGCAGGTGTCCCACCTTGACCAGATCTGCCAGCTCTGCCAGCATTATTTCCAACATTTTCCCTTCTAGCTCTGTCAGCAGTCAAAGCCTCATTAACCCTTTGAGTGATCATTCGCTCAACGGCAGCTTGAGTCAAAGGTCTCGATTTTGGTGGCATGATTCTGTCACGAAACAAAAGAAAACCTTGATAAGTGTTCATACATGTTATGGATTATATCATGGTACGAAACAAATCAATCACAACAATAGTCACACAACATCAGGTAGTAATCAAAAGATAGTCATTCATCATTCATCACAAAAGAGTTAATACATAGTTGCATTGTTTCACAAATGATACAAATCGTTACAACCAATAGCATCAAGTCTACTAACTGAGGACTCAGTTTAGTGATTACACAATAAAGATACTACTAATGAAACAAAACTACTAAGAGTCACGAAGGGATCCCCGCGGCTCAGATGATGGACTCTCCTCATCCTTGACCAAAACATCGATAGCCTCATTCGGTGTTTCTTCAAACGCAACTCCCCTACGAATCATCTGTCGGTATAACTCATGAGCTTGAACTCTAGTCTAATAGAGATCTCTCTCGACTCGTTCTTTCTGCATACGAAGAAGTGTGTTGCTTGACCTTGCTTCTTCCAATTCTTTCTTCAACTTCTTACACTCAACTCTTTCTTCAGCATTACCAAAGTCTTTAATAATATCTTCCAATACAGCCTCTCTTTCTCCCACACTGCATCGCACTTCATTACCCAAATCCGCAACCAACTTACCATAATACTTATCCTTTGCCTTCCCCTTCTTTTCGACCAATGCATGCGTCGTCTCGCGACCACACACTCGTCTTGTAAGAGAAGCAATCCGACCAAAAAGAGAGTTAATGTTCATCCTCATGAAACTAGGCAACAAACTATCACCATCCTCTTGAAGGAAAGTGGCAGTAGATGACTCAGCTACCTGATGGACACTCTGAGGAACAGTCTCATCCTCGGGCTTGACCGTGTCCTCACCCTCAACCACATCTTCAAACTCTGAATCAGAAGCAGGTGGCGGTAGATTAAGAGGATCCGCCTCAACATAAGGAAATATCAGCTATGGCTCATTCTCTTCTTCCTCAATGTCCACTTCCATATCTTCTTCTTCCTCTTGAGGTTCTTCCTCCTCAAACTCTTCTTCGTCTTCGAACTCTTCTTCTTCTTTCGGTTCCTCATTCTCATCGACTAAGGCAGGCTCGGGTTGGTTCGGCTCGACCTCGGGTAAGTCATCAACATGATCAGGGGGAAATACGTTCACCATGATAATCTAGAAATTACATAATAATATTTAATAAATATTCTTATTAGAATATTATCATTATTAAAAGTAACAGTTGCGTAATTATGCAACAAACGACTATGCTTTCAAACAAGCCTAATAGCAAGGTTATAAATAGCGCGAGGCGTGGCGTGGTGGCATGACCAAGCCTCACGCCTTAGCGGCTAAGGCGAAGCCTTTACGTTTTTAAGGCGTGGCTTAAGGCGGTACAAAATTTTAAAAATATTTATATATTTTATCATATTTCATATATATCGAGTTTACAAAAAGCGTTATACATAACAATTAAAGTTAGGAAACTATCATTACATGTAACATTCTTCATTTTATAAAAAAAAGTTTTTTAATTGGAGTTGAATCCAAAAAACTCGCCGCGCCTCACGCCTTAGCGCGCCTTTTCACGCTTTAGCTCACGCCACACCTAGAGCCGACGCCTTGGTCTGTTTCGTAACGTGGAGGGCACGCCTCACGCCTTAGCAGCGCCTTAGCGCCGCCATAGCGCGCCTTTTAGAACCCTGTCTAATAGTTAACATATCTAGAATATATAATAGTATATTTATTATCTAACCGCATAACAGTCATGCACCCAACACGCGCAAAACATTTTAATAACCATGCACTTAACACGTGCAAAACCATTTTAATAACCATGCACCCAACACGCGTAAAACATTTTAATAACCATGCACCCAACACGTGCAAAACCATTTTAATAACCATGCACCCAACATGTGCAAAACATTTTAATAATTATGCACCCAACACGTGCAAAACCATTTTAATAACCATGCACCCAACACGTGCAAAAACATCTAAAGAGAAAACTCTTTCAGTAACCAAAGGCAATGAGGAGTCTTGGCGTGTGTAGAAGAGTTATAGTTTAGGTTTTTAAAACTCGACCTAGTTCTCTATAACCTTAGGCTCTTGATACCAATCTGTAACACCCCTATTTTCACAATGCGCAGCGGAATACACAATGGGTGTTACTTCAAAGCACAATACACCAAGATATAGAAAACGACTCAAAAGAGACGTTTATGAAACATGTGTTCCATTATTTATATTAGAGTAAATGCGTTAGTCCTACAAAAATCGTAACCAAATCCATCACAACATTTGAAAAGTAATCGTTTCCAATTTAAAAACATTGTTTTATGAAAACAAGGAACACAATAGCAAGCTTCTACACAAGCGACCACACGCACAAGACCCCTACTCCATCGTTGCCATCACCCTTGGTTACCTAAGATAAAGCATGCTAAAAATGTCAAAAAAAATTGTTGAGTGAATCCACAGAGTTTATAAACAATGAGTAAAAACTTTGAACACACATATAGTTCTCGGGAAAAACATTGCAACGAATACAATGTATCAAATCTCATTTCACGCATTAAGCTCATGACACTGATACCTTAACAATACATATATCTTTTCATATGTCTAAAATCGTGCCCCGAAACATGGTATTATTGCCATAAACCAACTCGTCTCAATACAAAATGTCCATTTGACAAGATGTTCACCGTCAGATCCATACCTTGGACGGGGTTGTCAAACCCAATAGATCTATTTAATGCACAAGCGTTTACCTCACCGGGTAATTAACAGTTCATGATATTAGGGACTTTGCAATCGTTACTCATGCGGAAATATCACATAATCGGGTTCAGCATACCATAAAATCATATGTGTTCGATTTTCAAAAAAAACAAGCATGTATCTCCCTCGCGGGTTTATAAAACATCAAAAGATTTAAAAATGCGAGGCTATGAACTCACCTTAAGCAAAAGTATCAAATCAAACAAATCAACACGAGCAAACAACTTTACGTCTCAACCGCGACCTATATAATATATATAGCGGTACGTGACTACAAGAACATATATCATATAATCAAAACTAGCATATATATAATTATATACCACAATCTCCAAGTGCGACGCAAAACATTTATCTCGACGCACCAACAATAACACAACGTTCACCGCAAAGTTTTTATTTTTAGAAAGTTGCCGAAAGTAAGGATAATATAATCCGAACTCATATTTCATTATTACTTAACTATTATTTCGAACCCTTTTCTTATAAAAGTCATATTCAAAAATATATGCAAGTTTGACTTTCAGAAGTCAAACTTCGTAGTTGACTTTTACACCAAAAATTACCAATCTTAATTTGGCCGTAAAACATTCGTTATTAAGAGTTACGCGACGAGTCACCTAGCGAAACGTAGCTAAAGGCGAACTCTATCACTTTTCAATATCAAAAATAACTTTTAAAAATTTCTTGACACGCTACAAAGCGGTCAAACTTTCTGGTCAAAATAGGCGAGTACGAAACCTATTAAAACACCATTTTTCAACCTCAACGACATCAAAAATACACCTAACTATAACCTAATCGTCCATCTACAAATTCAAACAAACTAACTCGAGTAACCAACTCATAAATATTTATTCGACACATTCACACTTGGATCTATAGCAATAATCATATGCATGCAATAATTAAAATAAAACGACATCATGAGAGAGTTAGACGACTTACAAACAACAAGTAAACACAAGTAAAATTTACAACTAAGTTTCGTTCGGCTTCCCCCTTTGTGGTTCGAAGTCAGACGAAAACCTAACAACCAAATCAAAACCTTTTTCAACTAGACCAACTTCCAAAATCTTTAAAAGCTAACCCGAATCAAAACTAGTAAAATACTCATTGCATGTTATATTTTCTTAGTGGGATTTGTTTAGTTTTTCATGGGGATTAAAAATATATTAACGAATCGTATTGCATGTGGATTTTCTGACGAGTGTGGTGGTGGTGGTGGTCTGACCGTCGGCCAAGAGGGAAGGGGGAGGGGGGTAATGTGTGTGTTTTGTTTTATAAAAATGGAAAAAGGGTGTGTATTTTTCCTTAAATAGTTAGACAAGTTTGGCCTATTGACACATTTAGTCCTTCCCTCCTTCCTAGTTTATACATTTGACACACCGAAGTTGTTCTTAAATAAAACCGACCACCTACTGACCGGTTTATCCCCGTAATCATATTTTTCTTTCGACCAAATTTAATTCGGTTTAAAACATTTAAATAAATGTTAATTTACGTGAGATCAAGACTTTTGACACGCCTTTTATAAAAACACGGGGAAAAGCCATAAAACTAAAAAAATAAAAATCTTACCTCTCTCAGGCGCTTTAACAACCAAATATGTAACAACTATATCCAACTATATAGTAAAAATAATTATCATGGCTCGAGGTAAGTATTGACCTGAAACTCGGGTTGTTACAGATGTACTATCATATTTTAAAGGTTCAATTTTGTCTTGGAGTCTGTGTCAATCCAAAAAAACCCAACTGTACAAATAAGTATATAAATACTTTTGATTTATGATTTTTACTACACCTTTTTATACTACAAGTCCACTAAATTTACCATTACAACAT
>BQNB010204998.1:0-10649 GCA_026074375.1 Tanacetum coccineum | reverse complement strand
GTTTTGTAACTTTTTAAAAATAAGGGGGGAAATTAAAAACATTTATATAGCCGTTTGGGGGGGGAGGGGAAATGATTTTTTTGGTCGGCCAACGCCGAGCCCAACGCCATTGGGCAACGCCGGTGTCCGGTGTAGTAACGTCGGCCAACGCCGTTGCCGGCGTTACTACACCTAAGCCTCTTAGAAATAAAGAATATAGTGCCATTTTTGTATTCTTGCCTCACTCACTATATATAGTGGAGGCTTTAGTTGTTTCTTTGTAGATTTGCAAAGGTAGAAAACTTTGTACGATACATTTTCACAACTCAATTAATACAATTACTGATTGATGATAAATTCTCTCTACTCTTTAACACACAGAACACACGAATTTCAAACACACTACACACACAAATCACATAATCACTATGTGTATGATCCAAAAAAACATGTAATCAATTTATAGGGCTTGCGATGGAATTACTGATTATGTTTTTTCAATGATAGTAATAGTGATAGTAATAATAATAATCGGGTGAGAGAATAAGCAAGCATTGAATCTATAACTTACTTATTTTAGCAAAAATAACCAGATAAACAATCCCAAACACCCTCAAATACAACAAGATAAGAAGTTATGGACGAATTTAGGATTCAAGGTTTGTATGAATATGCGATACATTTGTATCTTATATCTTCATTAACGAGGTGTTTGAGATTGTGTATTTTAAATTGGTTATTTAATTTAAACTTGAACACGTACGAACCTACTTATTATGAATTTGCTTATTGACTCTAAAAAACATAAACACGTGTTACTTGCTATTAGTAATGGTATAAAGCTTATAAACTAGAACACCTATGCTAATGAACAAGGACACATATTACAACATACCTTATACTTGGTAAGCAACTCAAGAATACCAGCAACAATGTCATCAACATAACAAAAATGAGAAGCATGGGTCTTCTTGGCATAATGCAACCCACATGCCCAATTAATCGCAATATTTATTTTTTGCCTGTTTAGCATTTGAGCTGCCCCAATGAATCCACGAGTTTGACAAACCTCGAACAACCCTTCAAAGACATGACAATCAAAATCTAAAAGATGAAACTTTTTGAAGCATGTTAAGAGCAACTTTAGACAAGTACTTCATATATTCTTTGGAATGAAACATCTGCATTTCTTCTGGTTTAGCTGCGTATGGTATGACGGTTTTCATATGTTTGTCCAAGTTATACCTTGTGACTAGGGGTGTCATTATTATCCGAACCTGATGAAGTAGATCTTATCAAAATCTGAATAAGCTTACTTGAGAAAATAAGCTTTATGGGATATAGTTATAGGGGGATTCCAAAACATTGAAAAAGTTATTGGGATCAATCCAATAAGTTGAACATAATTTGGATGGTATCAGATAATATGTATATTTTGATTCGGATTTGAATGTATTCGAATAAGGTTTTTTTTTTATTTTCCATTAATAATTAATTATTGAATGAGCACATGAGATAACGTGTAAAGTATTTTTTCTTCTATTTTGACCACTCTTATGATCGACATTTTATGAATTTTTTAGGTTACTTTAATAGAGTTTAGTATACTAATTTCATTTTGAGATCACTGTTATGGAAATCATAATATAACTCAATTGATAATTTTTTTTGGTTTTAAATATGATTTTGCAATTTTGTGCCCTTATAATTATTTAAGATTTTGATTTTGATAATGCTTATTTGGATATCCGAACATGTATCCAAATAAAAATGATATCCGAATATCCAAACATCCAAACTCTTATTCAGATGGATATTCAATCAACTTATTTTTGTTGAAAACCCAAATAACCTTACTCGAATAACCCGATATTCGAAAAATTCATTCAAAAATCTAATGAAAGAAAACACTTTAGCTTAACTCAGAATGAGAACGTTGAAATAATAAATTACCAAATTTACCTTTGATTATAATTGGCAATAACATCTACCATTTAAAAGATTTCAGTCTTCGAACTTTCATAGTGTTCGGTCTCAAACGTAATTGCTACAGTTAAACCTTTAAAAGTTGGGAGTCATACGAGCCGCAAGTTCTTAATCACTATCCATGAGTATACAACGTCGTTACACACGCAAGTAAAAAATAATAAATAAAATAACAAAAGAAAAGTGAAATAAGAATTGACAAAATTCAAATATAATTAATATTTTAATTTATAAAATAGAAAAATATATAAGACTGTAAACAAAGATGTGACACAATCGCAATTAAACAATCAATCACACATCGGAGAAGAAGAACAACTTCTTCATCATCATCATCATCATCACACTATCTCCGACCACCAACTGCCACGTCAGCTCATCAGATCTCATAATCCTTCAATCGATTCCTTATACTTAGGGTTTTATAACTGTTTTTTTCTTTATAATTAGGGTTTTAAGATATGTTAGTTAGTTAGTTAGGTTAGTTTGAATCGATAATGGTGGTTAGAATATTAGGATTGACACGTGGCGAGGACGAATCGCCTCGCGAGATTACGCGGAATAATTTGTTGAGTGAAAGTGGTGGAGAGAGTGGATGGTTGATCAGGTTTTTTGATTCTGCGTTTTTTTGCGAGTGGATTGCGGTTAGTTATTTGTATAAACATGATCATCCTGGCGTTAGAGATTATCTTTGTAATAGGATGTATACGTTGCCGTTAAGTGGGATTGAGAGTTATTTGTTTCAGATATGTTATATGCTTGTTCATAAACCTAGTCCATCTTTGGATAAGTTTGTTATTGATATTTGTGCCAAGAGTCTTAAGATTGCGTTGAAAGTGCAATGGTTTTTGATGGCGGAGCTTGAGGATTCGGATGATAATGATGGGATTGGGTATTGATAACAAGAGATGGTCAGACAGCGGCACTTTGATGGGGCGAATGGGCGCCTCTGAATAAACCGCAAAGTGAGACTTCCAGAGTAAGTAATGTAGGAAGAATCAGGTTTTGAATATGTTGTTGTCGTCCAAAACAGAGATTGTTGTCGTTAGCAACGTCGCCTCCGCCTCAGAAGTCATTTTCGTTTTCGCCGTCAGTGGGGAATAGTTTGCAGGAGGAAGGTAGTAGTAAGGCGTCGCCGGATGATAGTACGCTTTTTAAGAAGTTTATTCCTAGTCCGAAGGTGCGGAATGCGTTGATGTTTAGGAAATCTGTTGATAAAGAGGATGAGGAGCCTGATAAGGATGGGTTTTTTAAGCGGCTTTTACGAGATGGGAAGGATGATGATGAACAGGATAAGGATGGGTTTTTTAAGAGGCTTTTACGAGATGGTAAGGATGACGATGAACAAGATAAGGATGGTTTTTTCAAGAGGCTTTTACGAGATTCTAAAGACGAAGATGTGCGTAAGTCTGTTGAGAAAGATGACGAAGATAAGGAGAAAGATGGGTTTTTCCGTAGGCTTTTGAAAGATAGTAAAGATGAAGATGAAGTCACGTCTAGTTCAGATAATAAGTTTTTTAAGCGCCTGTTTCGTGATAGCAAAGGTGATTTGGAGGAAAAATCGGTTTCGAAATCTGTTGATGGTGATGACAAGGATGGATTTTTTAAGAAACTATTTAGGGATAAAGGTGAAGAAGAAGAGAAAGTAACGAATTCCGCTGAAGATGATGATAAGGAAGGTTTTTTTAGGAAAATTTTTAAGGATAAATTTGAAGACAAAAAAGACGAAGCTACAAATGAGGAAGGCAAGGAGCATGCAAATGGTGTGGAAGAAGAATCTTCAGACTTCCCTTTGTTTCGCAAATTGTTCCGTTTACAATCTGATGATACAAAAACAGTACCGGCAAATGAAATCGTGAATGGTGGTGGGCCCGAAAGCAGTCCAGGAACAGAGATTTTCTTTCGCAAGCTATTCAGAGACCGTGATCGTTCTGTGGAAGATTCAGAGCTTTTTGGATCTAAGAAGAATAAGGAGGTTAGTACATATATTTGTTTTTAAGTCTTTTAGTTCTATAAACAGATCTGTTTTATAAATCACCATTTTAGTTAATACTTGTTCTACTTATTACCAGATCGTATAGTTGCCGCCTAGTACAGTTGAGATGCATATATTTCAGGGGTTTTTACATATAGTTATTTGAAAGTATGTTAGCCCTGTCAATTATTTGATTGAGCAGTGTTTATATTTCTCCTTTCCGTAAGTGGATATATTGTGTGATAGGTTTTGACGAAATTATTAAATCACCTGCACAAGTGATTAAAGGAAAATGCCATAAATAATTCACTTGTTCTTTTGTGATAGTACATGATGCAATTTTCTATAGTTAACTCTGTAAAGAAACTTTTAATTTAGTGAGTTACTAATATCTAAGTCTATTAAGAGTAATTGATGAAACTTGTCTGGATTATAGTGTGATACATGGAAGGTAATACTGTAACTTGATAGTTGAACAAATTTTCATAACCTGATTAATTCTTAGTGTTCATCAAATATCACAACTTCTACGTAGATGAACGCTTTTACTCTCTCTTTTGATTTTTAACTTAGCCTCCAGAATCGGTGTTTGTCTTCAAGAAGTTTGCGATCATGTTTGGAATAATTTGCATTAGATCTCCTTTATGAAGAATTTCCTTTCAATTCTTAAACAAATAAAAACTAGGTTTCTGAACGTTGATTCTGTTGAGTTGATGACAAAATACCTGACTGTTCTCTATCTTTTGGCAGAAGCAAAGAAATGAAAATTCCAGTCTTAAGCCACCGTTGCCAAATTCCACTGCATCACAGTTTCGTAAAGGGACTTATCACGAGTCACTTGACTTCGTACACTCCTTATGTGAGACATCATATGGCTTAGTGGATGTTATTTCAGTTGAAGATCGCAAAGTGCCCTATGTAGGTGTGCTTCTTTTCATCTCTCATGTCAGTATTAAGCAGTATTGTTTTTATGTAAATAATTTTAGTGCTCTTAACTTTGAATGCTGTGGTTCATGTGCCTTTAGTCCACGCTGACGAGATCAATGTGCATGTTGCTGCAGCTCAAAGTAGTGGAGGTAAATATTTTTCTCTCTCCCTCTGAATATATTTTTATACTTATGTTGGCACAACCACACAAGACATGTATGTTTGACACTGTGAGTGGACCTGGGAATAATGTCATACATATACATCCAGAAAAGACCTCCAAAAATAGTTTGTCACGTGTTCCCAGTTTTGAAATAAAAAAAAGAAGAGAAGTGACAAAATTGGGCAGAAAAGAAGAGGAGAGGAATGAAATCTAACTTTTTATTTCATGTTCCCGAGTTATTTCCCGAGCTGGAGAGAAAAGAAAGAAAGACTAATGATTTTACAAGTATAACCATTGCTGTATAAAAAGTTATATTATATTTCAGGGCATTTAAGTCATTTTATTAATGATAAGTTTCCTTATTTACTTTCTCTCCAAATATATCCCATTTTTGGGAAGAAGATTTTGGAGAGAAAGTGAACCAAATCCTCTCCATCTCTTTTCTCTCCTCTTCTGGAACATGAATTTATTTTGATTTCTTCCCACTTCTTTTCTCTTCTTTCAAAAATATAACTCAGGAATGCAGTAGGAAAATTCGTGAAACAATTTCATCAATACCTTAGTCTAATTGTGCCTATTTTCATATGACAGCAAAATAACCTTACTTTAGGGCTTCAGGCTTACATCCTCATCCTAGGTTCCCAAGAAAGTAGAAACATCCAGTGTTGTCAAATACCCTCGTTAGCTAGACTATTATGAGTTAGTTGTTGATATAAATTCAGTTAACCATATACGTTACATTGACGACTATCGAAACCTATAATGTGATGCAAACCTTGTTGTATCTTTCATTTTGGACGGCCATCTAGCTTATGTTTCTTAACTTAAAAACCAATGAACATGTAGCATAATTTTTTTTAAGGATATTTCACTATTTGTCAGAACTCAGAAAGTGGAGGTTGCTTTGGTAGATAAAACTAACAGGTATAGTTGATTTATAGATCCCAAAATGGAGAAGTTGTATGTCTGATATTGATAGAGTATATTATCTTTATATTGCATTTCAAGTTTTGTTAGCTGAACTGATACTTTACAAATATTTATTTCAGCTGTCTCATTTTTTTTCTTTTTCTCTTGGTTACATGATAGGTGTGTGCTTTCCCATGGGGAAGGGAATGTACCGTGTGGTTCATATACCGGAAGATGAAGCTGTTCTTCTTAATTCTAGGGAAAAGGCCCCTTACCTAATATGTGTTGAAGTATTGAAAAGTGAAACAGTGAGGTAATTACATGGACTACCTCTGCTTTCTATTTGTTGCTTTTCCTGTGGTGATTATTTATTGTTAAGTTGGTAACATTTAGCTGTTATGTTTGTGTACAGTAGCTCAGTGAAGGATGGCTCTACTTCTCAAAAACTTTCAAGGGGTGGAATCCCATTAGCTAATGGAGATGCATTTTTACCAAAACCTCCTCCCTGGGCATATCCTTTATCCAATGGACAGGATCTGTACCATTCTGGTTATGATAGGATGTCAAGATCCGCTTCTGATGCAATTGACCAGGCAATGGGCCAGTTGTGGGACTCGAAAGCAAAGTTTGTTAATGTCCGTCTTCTAGTGGACAGTCCAGTTCCCTGCTGTTCGAACAACTTTGAAGGATCCAGTTCAGATTTTGATAGTCATCATTGTCAGGGTAGAGAGTGTTCAAGTTATCCATCTAAATCAGCAGAAGGCAGTGATTTAGAGTGGGTGAGAGTAGTGTTGACTGCAGATTCTGGGGTCAGCATGGATGACATTGAGGTACAGGAGCCACCACGACGGCGCGAGCACCGCCGTGTTCCAAGTACCATAGCTTTCGAAGAAGTGAAGGTACTGTTTTTGCCATTTCTTTAACTTTAAATCTTAGATGAATCCTGAGCAAGCAAGTGTATAGGTGCCTCATACATTTACAATAAAAGCTTTATTACTCTAAGTTTAGGAATGATATAAACAATGGAATTTGTCTTAACTATGTTTGTGTATTCATATTTGATACAGCTATTTCAAATCTATACTTAAACTCTTCTGATTGCACCACATGGGTACTCTTAATTGCAATCGTGAGGATAGGGAAAATGATCAACTTGTGAGAGACCGCATTCGTTATTGAGATGGATCCTTATTGATTTAATAAAATCTACACAATGTTTAGCACAAGCCATCTTTGGATACTTCTTCATATATTTAAGACTTATGAATAGCAGAATTGTCAACCATGCATTATGATATATATTATTTGTGTTATCTTCTTGCTTTCTTCAACATCAGCCTATGTTTCATATAACATCTAAGCTCCCAGTTTATGTCTTAATGGTTAAACAAACGTCAATACTTGCAATATTTTCACATTAACATGGATTGATTCTTGGTATGAACTTGAAATGTATAGGAACTATAGACTTAAAAATGTGACCACTTTCCTCCTATGGTTAATCTTTCATTCAGATTTAGGTGTAGAGAACGGGATTAGCAATTTTTAACTAGTTACAGCTGGTTAGTGTCGCTTCCATACTTTTTCTCATTTCGCAAAGAGCTTTATTTGATGAAAGTAGTAATCCTTTTGTCATGCTGATAAATATGGACATAAAGTATCTTTCTGTCTCAAAGGAAAGGAAATCTTAACGGAGGGAGGAATTGATGATGATGAACTGAAGTGACCAGTCGTTAATTAATGGATAAAAACAGAAGGCAAATTACAGTAATAAAAAGAAGAGTTAGAGGATTGAGATTGAACTTTGGGAAAGGCCAAAGGAAGCTACAGGATGTAGAAAAGAAGTTCTTATAAACAAACATAGGGGGAAGTTAAAGAAAATGACATTAGAAGTAACGGAAAAGGACTCAGCTTGATTATGGTGACGGAGAAGCACCTAAATTTTATAAATGTTTTTATAAGGCTGAGCTTTATTTTTTATTTGATAGTTAAAAGAAATTTGGTTGGTTAAAATATCCCATAAAAAAAGCAATATAAGCATTTAGGGATTTAAGCACTAAGGATATCCAAAAAATTAAAACTCTGTGGCTGAGAAACCCTGAGTTTTAATTTTTGGGATATCCTTAGTGCTTAAATCCCCTAATGCTTATATTGTTTAATGCTATATTTCATGAGCATTGGATGGTTGGCAATAAGTATCTCCCTTGTAGTAAATCCATCGCCCCACTCCCACCCCTACCCCTATTTAATTGAATGTTAACACCTCATACACCATAAGCCCTGCGAACACAATGTTTTATTGCACATAATGTGTGCCTAAGCCATCAAGTTTATGTGTCTTGTGATGTGAAGTTATTTTCTTTTTGAGGTTATTACATTTGCTGTGCTGAGAACTCACTCATTCTTCCCCTGATTGGTGTGACCTAACTATATCCATCATTAGATTATCAAAAGGGCAAATTACACCATAATGTATTCAACTTTTCTAAATTTACTATTGTATGCATTCAACTTTATAAATTTCTGTTGTATGTATGAAACTTGTTTTCTTGTTTTATTGTGTGTATATAGACCCTTTAAAATTGCACACTACAGCCAATAATCCTATTGTATGTAGTCAAAATACACACAATAAGATAAAAAGGAAAAAGTTGACTACACAGTAGGAATCTTAAAAGTCGACTACATACAATAGTAATTTTGGTAAAGTTGGATCGGCTATGGTGCAATTTGCCCTTCTTAAAATCTTGTTTTGGATAGTTTATTGACGGAAATTGATTGATGGAGCATAACCTGCTAGTAATCACAGCAATGAGACTTTTGTTTGGTAATGCAGGCTGCTGCATTAAAAGGGGAAGCACCACCCGGACTACCTCTAAAGGGATCTGGTCAAGCTTCATCAGATGAACAACCGAAGGTGAGCCATAGCAAACTGGTGAACATATTTTTTCTTTGGTAGGCATGTAACCAGTGGCAGATATTATTTTATTTGAAATAGGATGTAGATGGTGCAACTCCAAAGGCAAGTGATGCATTGTCTGGTGAACTTTGGCAAACCAAAAAAGATAGAATACGTCAGGCTTCAGTATATGGAAAACTGCCTGGTTGGGACCTGTGCTCGGTAAGTTGTGCATATAATTACCTCTCTAAATTACGAATCTGGTACCTATACAAATTCTTTTTTTGTGTCAGTTATTTATATATGATTTTTGATGTGTTCGAACTACCTGGACTGAGGTCTATGGTTTATTCTGTTGTTACTATCTGAGCTTTATAAATAGGAAATTAGAGGCAGTCATCTCCCTCTAAAGCAAGTTGGTTCTTACTCCGAATAATTAGAACTGAACATTTTCCTGCTAGCACAGGTTAACAAAGACAAGAATAAATGTAACGCATAGAAGGATCATCAGTAACGAGAAGTTCTCATTTAAAATCAGAACATATTGATGAAACTCAAAAAGACATGTACATGCATGTGGTTGAGCATTCAAAATGGTTCTTGTAGTGTCCTTAGTAAGCTGTCAATTACTTTATTGGTGATGAACAGCTGCTTGTTAAAAAGTGGAACCGGGGCATGTTTTGGCATGGGAGTTGTATCCTTCACATTGTGGATGGGCTATAAAAATGATCTTATTGTTTACCTCTTTAGGAAAGAACCATTATTACACTGATTTGTTTGTGTTTAAGGAAGCTGGTAAATTTTCTTCTGTATAATGCAACCAGCAACCAAAAACAATTGCTTCTGACTTAGAACTTGACTACATAGGAGAAAATTCAAGGGTTAAATTGCTTGAAAATGTATCATACTTGACATTTTTTGTTATTGTGTGTACTGAACTTTTTTTTTCTTATTGTGTGTAGTGAACTTTCAAACAGTGACAAAATACACACAAAGGTCAAAATTTGACAAAATACACACAAAGGTCAAAATTTGAAAGTTCAGTACACACAATAAGAAAAAAAAAAGTTCAGTACACACAATAACAAAAAGTGACAAGTATGATACATTTTCAAGCAATTATCCCAAAATTCAACATAAGCAAATGCCGCTAGGTTGATGGGCCACCATTCTATCATTAGGCTAAGGGCTTATTTGTAGGGTGTGTGTGTGTCTTTTCCGTAGAAAAAAAACCATCTTATTGGGTCAAACCGAACTTAGAAAAACTGTTATATTAAAAAAAAAATTATTAACAAAAACTGAGAGGGTTTAGAGTTGGAATACGTTAATGGATGCGGCATACATTCTTCTAACAAGAAGTAGCGATTCAATATCTAATCTTCTGAGCAATTGACAAGATTAAAACGCAGAAACCATAACTTTCTATGACAGCTCCGCCATGTTTGACAGTATCGTATTTCTTTTCATAACATTAACACGATCCATATATCATGTGCTTTTTTTATAGGTTATTGTAAAAAGTGGCGATGATTGTAGACAGGAACATCTTGCAGTGCAATTGATTTCACACTTTTATGGTATGTTTGCTTTTTACTTATTAACTTTGTTTAGATTTAGATAATGGCTATTGTTGAACATCATAAGGACATTGCTGTATAGACGATTTAGACCTGATTAGAAGGAAGATACTAAGCCTATCTAACCTCCCTAAATTAACTTCCTATTACACTGGTTCATGAGATTGTCAGTTTTCAGTTCTTATAATCCTCTTTTGTATGCAAGACCAAAATATGACTTGTTCTTTGTACATA